>QEPC01009477.1:4680846-4710433 GCA_003113815.1 Sphenodon punctatus | reverse complement strand
TTGGCCTTGCCGGCCCAGTAGGCCAAGGGATCGCTGCTGGGATCAATGCATGGCTCCTCCTCCAGGTAGGTCTCCACTGCTGCTGAGGCACCATCATACTCCCTCTGGTAGCTCTGGGTGGGCACCACCTGCCCCACTGCCCTCAGCCACGCTGCTTGCCCTTTTGTGCTGGGCCCCATGCTCCCCAGAGTGGCCTGCACACAGGAGGAGCTGCTGGCACTAGTAGGGGTCATGCTGCTGCTGCTCATCCTGCTGCTGGTGCTGCTGCTACTGCTAGGGCTGGGGGCAGGGATAGACTCAGATGGCTGGAAGGGGTCACTGCTCCCAATCCCACCATCCCCAGGGGCGTCCTTCTGCATGGTCCGCTCTGCCTGCCAGACCTTTTGCATCAGCGCACCCTTCCTGAGGCCATAGACCGCTGTCTCACGTGCCATGCTGCCCTTGATCCCGGGGTCCAGCATGGTTGCCAGGACATATTCCTCCCGGTGCAGGAGCTCATGAAAGCACACACTCAGCCCCACCTTCAGCTTCCGTGCCAGGTCAAGCGCCTCATCGGAGATCTTCCTGCCCAGAGGGCCACAATCGCACCCCCCGAGAATCTCGTCCAGGCTCCTCTGGAGCGGCATCACCTGGCTGAGGGTGGCAGTAGAGCTGCTTATGGTCTCCGTCATGGCAGGAACGAAGACCGTGTGAGCTAGAATCTCCCATTCCTCCCTGTTGTACCTTAGAGGTGCCTCAATGTCTGTCTCCAGTTCCATCTGATACAGGGCGGCCTGCTCAAGAAGCTGCTCGAGCATCAGGAAGGTGGAATTCCACCTGGTGGAGACATCCTGGATAAGCTGGTGCACCAGGGACCCTTGATCGGCCTGCTTCTCCTGGAGGAGCTTACTGCCCTTCACGCTGCGGTTGAAGAACCCCACCAGCTTCCTCCCCCAGTTGACCAGGGAGCTAAAGGTGCCTGGCCCAATCCCCTTCTCCCCCAAGCCCAGAGTGTCCTTCCCCACAAGATGGAGGGTGTGTGTGGCACAAGGGATGCTTGTGAAGCCCCCGTCATGGACTGCCTTTAGTATATTGGCCGCGTTGTCCGTGACCACACACCCCTTGGTGAAGGTCATGCCTGGCGTGACCCACTCCCTCACCATGGTGGCCAGGGCTGCCTTGAGGTTACTAGCAGTGTGGGAGCTGTCCATGACTTGTGCCTGAAGCAGGGCCCACCTATACCCTTCTTCAGGGCCCCTTCTGCCACTGCCAAGCGCTGCCTCTGGGTCCTGCCACCAGTGTGCAGTCACTGCCAGGTAGGCGTGCTGGGTATTCCTGGAGGACCACAGGTCAGTGGTGAAGTGGACCATGCCCCCCCAGTCCCTGCCAGCTGCTCCTTCACCATGATTTGCTGAACCCGCAGCCAGTGGTCTGAGGTGAAAAGGGATGGTGATTGGGCAGACTGGCTGCTACTCCAAGCTTCTCCACCCCTGGTGCCTGGAAGTCTGCGCCTCAGCTGACTCCCCCTCCCTGTCACGTTTTGCTTTCCAGTGACACGTTTTTGCCACCCGAACTCACCTGAACGTGATCCAAACTGACCAAACTGTTCGGTCATTTCAGTGTTCGGAATCGAGTTCGGTTCGGTCAGTTCAGGTTCAGGTTCGGGTTCGGGTTCAGGTTTGGTCGTCCGAACAGGCTGAGTTCGGGCCGAACTCCGAACTTCTGAACCGCGTTCACCCAACCCTACTGCTCTAACCTGGCTGGGAGAACCCAGCGAGTGGTTCTTGGGGAGTTCTCATCTTCCTCCCGGGACCTCGTGTGTGGGGTTCCACAGGGTTCCATTCTATCCCCTCTCTTGTTCAATGTTTACATGCAGCCTTTGGGGGAGATTGTTATGGAGTTTGGGGTGAGGTGTCATCAATATGCTGATGACACCCAGCTATATCTCTCATTTTCCTCCCACTCAGGCCCAGCAGTCTCAGTGCTTACCCGGTGCTTGTCAGTTGTGGTGGACTGGATGAGGGCGAGCCGCCTGAAATTAAATCCTGACATGATGGAGGTGATGGTTGTGGGGAAAGCTGAAGGAGTGATGGCCCCCATCATTGATGGGGTCCGTCCTCCCTTGGTTTCGCAGGTCCAGATTCTGCAGGTGCTCCTGTACCCGTAGCTCCATCTGGATGTCCAGGTGGTGACTGTGGCAAAGGGGGCATTTTGCCAGTTACATCTGGTGCATCAGCTTAGGCTGTATGTCTCAGGTTCGGATCTGGCCACAATCATCCATGCTTTTATTACCTTGAGACTGGACTACTGTAACGTGGGGCTACCCTTGAGGCTGGTTTGGAAACTGCAACTAGTGCAGAATGCGGCAGCCCATCTCATGGCTGGGACGGGCCGACGCAAGCACATTACACCAGTGCTTCGCTCTCTGCACTGGCTGCCGATAGCTTTCTGGGCCCAATTCAAGGTGTTGGTGTTTACCTTTAAGGCCCTAAACGGCTTGAGCCCCACCTACCTGCAGGACCGCCTCACACTCTGGGTCCTGGAGCGGCCCTTGCAGTCAGCTGGGGATGCCCTCCTCTGGGTTCCCTGGGTTTCCCGGGTGTCTACCATGAGGAGGGCATTCTCTGTGGCTGCGCCGCAGCTGTGGAACTCCCTCCTGTTGGAGGTCCGTTTGATTACCGACCTCCCCTCTTTCCGCAGACAGTGTAAGACTTGGCTGTTCCACTGGACCTTTATTGAGGGAGATGAGGTGGGTGGGTTGGGTTAGTGTGGATGGGTATGGGCTTTTTAGATTGATCAAATTGTAGTTTTATTACTGTGTATTTTAATATGTTTTTAAAATGTTGTTAGCCGCCCTGAGATGCCTGAGGCAGAAGGGGTGGCATATAAATTTTAATATAAATAAATAAATAAATAAATAATTTCCACCTCACCCTTACTCTGAGGAAAGCATTGGGTTACTGAAGCACTTCCAGGAGGTCTCTTGTGCTGCTGGCCTTTACCAGGAGATGAATGTGAGGTATGAGGCTTCTGAGGATGAAATCTCTCATGGCTGTAGCCATGAAATCTCTCATGGCTACAGCAAGGCCTCATTGAGTCCATCATGAACGTATTTCTCCAATGAGCAAGGAGGAGGAAGTCTGGCAGTTCCGATTGCATGCCCAGGGTAGAGGTGGATTGTGGCAGGAGTACTTCCCCTCCAATTTCTCCTAAACTGACACTACTGACACTGGGAATCCTAGCTGTGATCCTCAAAAACATGTCCATACATGCTTTACTTTAAGGTCAATGGGATTAATTGCACACTTAAAGTTGGCCGGGAGCACCTGTCTCAAAGTCCCCCAGATCTCCCGGGGGGTGACTATGGAGAGGGCGTTCTTGGTGGCTGCACCGAGAATGTGGAACTCCCTTCCGGCAGACCCAGACCTCCCTTTCTTTCGGAAGCAATGCAAGACCTGACTGTTCCGCCAGGCTCTTGGAGAGGGAGATGGGTAGGGGTGGGGGGATTAGGGTAGGGTGGGTTGTGGGGTATTTCTTTTGGCAACCTCCATTATATTTTTTTTAATGATATTTATTTTAAATGTGTTTTTTTACTATTGTATTTTATTGTATTTTACTATTGTTAGCCGCCGCGAGCTGCTTCAATAGGAGAAACAGGGTACAAATCTATTTTAATTAATTAAGCAATTAATTAAATAAATGAAAGTTAAGCACATGCTCAACTGCTTCCCAGGATCAAGGCTAGAGTGATAGAGTGCAAAACCAACCTCTGCAGAACCAATATTTAGAACCAAATTGGGGTTACTGGACAGCATTAATGGGGCATCCAAAATACATGCCAGCTTTGAATTCTGGGTATTTGTGGTTTGACCAACGCAATATAGATACATTTTTATTGGCTATTTCCCCGTGTCCTTCCATTAGAATTGATTATTGTGCATTTGCTGAACTGACACAATCGTCTTCTTTTCTGAAAGTCGGGTATGGGCGATTTGGGGGGAAACCTAGGGATTATCCTTGCCCCCCACCCCCCCGCCCGTTACTTATTCTTTTTAGTTACTAAAACAGAGGCTGTTACAAATTGGTTTCTGGTCTCCGGCGCATATCAAAAGAGAATGACAAATACAAAAAGAAGGAAGCCAACATCTCTCATAAATAAGTCAATGTGTTACTCCTGCTAGACTGGAAGTGGAATGACAGCTCTTCCAGATGCTGAGGCTCCGCTTGTCTTTGACCTAAGGTAAACTTGAATGTGCTAAAAATACACTCTGAATGAGCACACTGGCTACAGGGCTACAGGAACACCTGGAAGAGCAACGGGGAAAATGATGAAGGATTGGATCCTAACAACTACCAGCCCTCAAGGGGGAGAATCCAGTCTAGTTACAGTTGCTGATATTAAGTGGTTGGTTCTCTCTTTTCCCATGCTAATGCCCAAGTAGACTTCTCCTTTTGCCCTGCCTAGTCAATGCATACACGGTGGTTCAGGTAGATGGATCCGAGCATGGATCCCAAGGCTTGTCTTGAAAGAGGCATGGATCCCATGCCTCTTTCAAGCTCCTCTGCTTTGTGGATTTTGTATCCTTATTTGCATTTTCAGATAGCTACATCCACAGCCAAAATGGATATTGACGCATCCGCTTCTTTGAATACTTATAATACTTTTCAAATATCCACTTTTTAAATCCATTTAGACTACTTAATTTATTCTAGTATTTACTTTGGTTAAGTTATTCAGTTATTACGTTATTTTTGGTGACTTTGTTTTGGCTGTCGCACCTGTACAATAGTGCTAAGAATGCCGAAATGTAGCAACCAAAATACCAAACTAGCTGAAATGTTACAGAACCAAAATATTCAAAATGTGGATGCAAATGAATAGCAGTTATTATTTGCTTCATCCGTTTCATTTGGGATAGTGAAAATTTGACAATTTCTTTTTGTTAGCACAAATGTTTGTTTTAGCACTTGATCAACCATAGTATGGGTAGCTGGTGACAGCGCTGCGTACAACTAGTAATAGTAGAACAGTCTTGTCCTGACCACCACCTGTCTTCCATTGTAAAGGAAAGATCATTGAAAATTTTCATGATATACCCATCTCTCCTTCTCTAGGAAACCATCAGACAGGGCAGGTTTTGTGTCTGTCATCCTTTCACCATGATTTGCTGAACCCGCAGCCAGGAACTCTCTCTCTCTGTCTCCTCATGTCCAGTTGCATGTTTCACCAATACCGGGCATGTGGTTTTGCGCAGCCTGCGGCCTTGGCAAGACTCTCCATGGTACAACATTCCACCAGGAGCTGACAGACCAGTAGATGTTCTATAGTTTGTGTTTTGCCACAATCATCAATGTCTTTGGAAATATCCTTGAGCGCATTACATTGGGGCTACAGTCTGCTCTGGCTATCACTTGCCTTCCAGGGACAATTCAAGATGCTGCTTTTTACCTATAAAACCCTAAAGAACTTGGGCCCGGAATATATGAAAGACCACCTTGTCCCTCATGGCCCTCCATGGCCTCTTAGGTCAGCTGGGAATGCCTTCTTGCAGGTACCATCTGCCCACCAAGTTTCTACAGCAAGGTCACTCAGAGAGGTGTTATTGGTGGTTGCCTCTTGGTTGTGTAACTCCCGTCCCCTTGAAGATTTGTCTAAGCCCGAGCCTGCTCATCATCCAGAAACAGTGTAAGACTTTTGGCCAGACATTTGGCAGGCAGAGATAGGGCTGGGTGGCACGGAGGGGTGTGTGTGTGTGTGTGTGTGTGTGTGTGGTGGATTGGTGGGAGATGAAGAGCAACCTTGAGGTGATTTTTCAGAATCCTTTATTTATGTTGTAAGCCACCCTGAGCCTCAATGGAAAGGGTGAGCATATATATAAATAAATAAATAAAATTTAAAAAAAATAAAATAAAAAAAATAGTCCCACTTTCTTATGTTGTCCTTTAAACTGCCAACCCTTGTTCAAAGATAATTTAAACTCCTCTGGGTTGGTCACAACCTGTTGCTTCATCTCTATTTTAGGACCACTGATTGCCCATTTTTTATTTACCAAGCTCACCCTTTTGCACCATTCAGGGCATTTGCAGACAGTCTTGCTTTCACCAGGCTTTTCAGTTACCAACCTCGGAGCAAAGACACGAAAAAGAAGAAATCATGAAAAAAAAAAAAGTCTAAAATATTCAGTCTAAAAAACCAACCAAGCAAAACTCATTCATTTGGGGCATCGGGTTTCCCTGCCTATAAGCACAGCCATGAGTTCTGCTAGCAAATACTAATACTGATACTAATTAATAAATTCTGCTATGACGGACAAGGTCATTCTGCCTTTTGTCCAGTAGGAATGAGGGAAATGAATGGATAAAGTGTCTTCAAGACCCAACCTTTCATCCTTTTATTGTGCAATTTAACTCCCAGCACAACTCAACTCCAAAGTGACAGTTTGATGAATGTTTTCCCCTTCAAAAGAGCATTTCCCAATATACTGATCTGATACTGAAACTAAGGACTATGCTCACTCTCTTAATTTCTCTCCCTTTTCCTTTTCTGACTAAAATGGATTAGATCATAATATTTTAATTAAATGAAATCAAAAGGGATACACAGGAGTGATCTTCTTCTTCTCCCAAAGCCTGAGGTTACCAATGCCTGGTTAATTAATTTGAAAGACAACACGCTAAGGGAACGACTGGTTAAAGATCACAGTTTCCCCAGGCACAGACATTGGAAGATTGGTATGTCTCCTCTCTCAGACATCAGCATGTAACGGGGGTAATAAACAAAGGGTAAAGACAGACATGTGGGCGGCATCGTGGCTACCCAGCACAGCCCAGAGTGGGAAGTCACAGGTTACACGGCCTGGCTCGGGGAGGGACATCGAACTAACATGCCCACAGCCAGAGAGCTGTCCCACAGCCTGCAAGCTCTGAATAGGGAACAGAGCTAAACAAATGTGTGGGTGACTGGCCCCGCCCCTGCTCTGCTCCCAGCATCCTGCCCCCCCATGATGGAATGCTATGGTTACCAGTCATGTTGCTCGTCCCTGGTAGCCCCTGCCCACCCCCTGGCAGAGATGTTGCTAGCCCACATTGTCCCATGTAGGTGGCCCTTAGCCCAGGCTGCATTCTTGGAGATTTGCTGAGGATGCAGCCTGGACTAGCTGCCTACCCACCCGGGGGCAGTCCCGGGCTAACATCTGGTGGCACATAAACAGATGTGTCGTTGGGTCACAGCAGACCAAAGCAGGCCGCCATCACGTGTGTTTTTACCCAGAGTTACGCACGCATTGAATGAGACTGAAATGAGGCCGTACATCTAGAGTTGAAACGGGGTGGGAGTCACATTTACTACCCGCAGGTAACACCCGCTTTTCCCAAGTAGTTTATTGGGTGCTCAATAGGCTTCCAAGTACTGAGCTCAGTACTCATTTACTCCCCAAATAATGGTATTACTGTTGCTGGGTTACTGATTTACCATTTTACCAATCAGTAATGGTAAATTAGTACCAAAACTCAGGAAGAAATTGGGATTGGAAATTGAAAAAAATCTACAATATACCGGACGTCAAAAAATTGGTACCAAAAGTAAAAAAAACGAGACATAAAACAGTAATAAATCAGTAACTCAGGTAGCATATCAGGCACTAGTCAGGTGCCAATTAATATTGGTTACTGGGCTGAGTTGAGTATAGACACCCCCCTGTACATCTTGGCCAACTCTCAAAAAATAAGCTCACAAAAGAAAAGTCGTTGGCTTTGTTTCAGGGGTGGAGAGGGGGAGGGGAAGCCCATCTCATTTATTCAGTGCAAATACTAAGCATTTCAAGTATGACCAAACAGCATTTGCAGAGAGCCTGAAATGCGATCCTTGTTTATTTTATCGGTGAGTTTTAACTGCAGGATTATTAATGCGGCTCCAGACAAATCTTGTTTTGCTCACCTTGAAATGCTGTAATGATGTATCTTTAAATAACGGACTGCTCGTAGGGGAATGAAAGCTGGGGCAAAGTGCTTCCATGCTTATCTGTTCTGCAGTTTGTCTGGAGGTGATCAGAAAGGCAGCTTGCACAGGATGGAGCTGTGAGTTACAAGAACTTGCTGGAGGCACAGGGAAGAATGGAAGACCCCTGCAGCGAGAGCAGGCGGGGGCAGGAGTGTCTACTGCAGGAGTAGGAGAGAATGCAACTAAACTTTGAGATCTAGTGTGAGTTATAGGTAGGGTGGGCATATCTCCCCTTTAAAAGAGGACACATGAAAAATACATGGTGCAGGGCTGCACTGGAACCAATGCAGACCTGCAACATGTATTTTTCATAATTGTCTTCTTCTAAAGGGGAGATGTGGTCACCCTAGTTATAGGTCCCTCATCCATGAATTAGGGCTGTGCAATTCATATCATTTTAATAAGTTATGAAAACGAATGGAGTCCGATTCATTTTTGCAACTAAGGTAACAATAACAAATTAATAAGAAAACGACTTTCGTTTGATTTCATTGGTTTTCACATTGATTTTTAATTTTATTTAAATATTATTTTTTAAAAAAAAATCACTGCGCATGCACAAATGGCCACGAGCGCCATTCTGCCCATGCTGACCCTTTCCCAAAATGGTGCCAGCACAACTGTGCATGTGCAGACTGACTGCCCTTTTCCAAACCTTTGGAAGACTGGCATGAATGCACAGAATGGTCCAACAGCCATAATCATTTTAAAATTAAAAAAATAATAATCACTGCACATGCATAAATGGCGGCCAGACCGTTTTGCACATGCGTGACCTTTTCCAAAATGGAAAAAGACAGCTAGTTTTTACATGCGCAGTGTCCATTTTGCACGTGCGCAGGCCGGCTGTCCAGATGGAAGGCCCAGGGGGGTGAGGGGAGGGAGCTGCAGGGAAGAGGCGGGCTCAGCACAGCGTTTCAGCATTCTATTGGCTGTGGACTCCTGCTAGTCAATAGAATGCTGAAGATGTCTGCTGAGTCTTCCCCCTCCCTCCTGCTCTCCCTCTCCCATTCCTGATCATTCTCTATCAGGACTCAGGAGCTCCCCACAGACACTGCTCATGGCCCCAGGCTCTGTCCCCTGAGATGCCAGCCCCAGACAAGGTAAGAGAGCTGGGGAGGGGACAGCATGGCTTCTTCCACCCTCCCTCCTCACCTTCCTCCCCCACCACCCCATCAGCACTGGGTATTTTGTTTCTAGAGATTCTTGTGTTTCTCAATGAGAATCCAGATAAATCTCATCTCATTCTCATTTGAAAGAACAAGACAAGAATTTTGATTCTGGTCAAGAAAGAAGAGAAACTGAGAATTGAGTTTCAGCCCAATTTATAATGAATAGAATGTTCATGTTTTTAACAGAGTGATGCAGATGCCTTAACTATAGAGTTAATCCACATATTCAGTAATACCTCTGTTTTCCACTATTTTCCCAGTGATTGTCATTCAGATATTGGGTTATTTGACTGGATTGCCGAACCAGAATGACCGAAAATATCAAACAAAACTGAAATTACGAACCGAAAAAGTGAAACAAAAATTCAAATGAAATGTGTAGCAGGGCACAGCCTAATTGGGACACTGGCCCTTTAAGGGAGATATCACCAGCAGGAGTGAAAGTGCTATCTGAGGTGCAGGCGCTATGGGGATGAAAGAACAGGGTCTGATGCCTTACATCTGCGTTTATGCATGGCTGAGCCAGCCCAAAGCCTAGAAGCAAGAGCGGAGAGCTCAAAAGGTGGTTTACTCGAGAGCTGCCAGGCAGCAGTCAGAGGAGAGGAGATAGGAGCTGGAGCTCAGCCCTGTTTCCACCACACCCTGCTTGGAAGGTGTTGCCTAAGCCAAAGAGTCTGGCAGGCTACAGGAGGGATGGGTGCCTGGCCTGCAAGGCTTGTGAGTACCAGAGTGACTGTGTATTTATTTATTTATTTATTTTATAGATTTCTACCCTGCCCCTCCTGCCACGCAGCTCGGGGCGGCTTCCAACACTAAAATATACAATAAAATTTAAAAAATTTAAAATTCACATAATATTAAAATATAAACAGGGCAAAAACCAGTATAAATATAAATAGGTGGGGGAACTAAAACATCCCCCTACCCCTCCCTCCCAAAGGCCTGGGCGAACAGCCAGGTCTTACAACTACGCCGGAATGTTAATAGGCTAGGAGCCAGGCGAGCTTCCTCAAGAAGGGAGTTCCAAAGCAGAGGCCCTACCACCGAGAATGCCCTCTCCATCGTGGCCCCCCGCTTAACACGGGGGACCTCCAGGAAGGCACCCCCGGCGGACCGCAGGAGCCGCTCTGGGGCGTGGAGGGCGAGGCAGTCCCTAAGGTATGATCTGGTGGAACTGTGTATAGAAGCAAAGTGGATGGGACACTGTAGGTAAATAAAAGACACTTGAGCTGAGCTGAGATTCCTCTGACGAATGTGACTCTGTGGGCAGCATCCTGCAAGGACTCAACCGTGCTACAAAATGGGTGTGGATGTTTTCTACCCGTTTTCTTGTACCGAACTGTAGCGGGTGAATTCAACAAATACAGTATTTGCTGCAGCTTGTCAGGGACTGGCCCTTAAACCCCAACCCTGGGGTTTGGTGACAGAGTTTTTTTCCTTGGTGCCACCATCCGGCTTTGTTTTGGGTCAAGGGTTCCTTTGTGTTATTCTCTTTCACTGGGTTCTTGGCCACACACATGCAGCTTCCTGATTGGCTCCCAGTCTGCATTTAAGTCATGCTGAGAGCAAGCTGAAACTACCAGAGCATCAGGTCTTGTTGGTGTTGTGGTCCGCACATCTTGATCTAGTTCCTGCCAAACTACTCCGAGGTTGTGTCTTTCTGGGCCTGTATCCTTGTTAAGAATTGTCTCCCCTCTTTTGTTCTCTATACTATATTTCTCTCTGTTTAAAGGCGGACCACACTGGGGTGAGTTGGAGCAGAATCTGAGCCATCTCCACTTGTAGTGCTCTGGAACATCTTGAAACAAGATACCATTCACTATCGGGTGGATACCGGACGTCAGCAGATATCACAGTATCCGACTGGATAGCAGATCATAGTGGATACTCGTTTCAGCTCTAAGTAAGGTGCACAGCCTCTGTACCAGCTGTGCCTCCTCCAGCTGTGGATCTGGTTTCTCCTGCCTCCACTAGGGCTCCTACAGTGGTGTGGCTGGCTTCCTCTCTGCAGCACAGAATGGCATGGGAATGTTCCACAGAGCTGGCAGAAGTTGTATGGCCATAGTCTATCAGGCCTCCTTTTAGTTCAGGAGTTTGATCTGCTTGAACCCTGGGCTATCAACCAAAATAGTGAGATTCCTGGACCACAGATGCTTTGAATGAAATGCTAAGATCCATGAAGGCCAGTGCAGATGCGGACTTTCTGTCACAGAAGTTAAGTGAAAGCGATTCCCTTAGCCTGGTTTTTTCACTAGAGCTGTACAGACACATGCAATTCACTCTACAGGTTCTCAGTTTGGTGACTGATGTACTGGCCAAGCTGGCTGTCATCCTGTGACCATAGGTGAACCCCATTCACAGCTGTACCCCATCTGATCACAAATACCACTATGTAGCGCAAATAGTAAATTTATTATCTAAAGTTAGTATCTGCCATTTTGGATAGTTTGGTGGTTATCTGGCCATTAATTGATTACCACAATGACTAATAGGCAAGCTGATTAACTGGATAATACTGCAGTGGTAGAGCTGAAATGGGTACTTAATTTAGTATCCATGAGTAATACCCACATTTTTGGTTACTGCATTGGGGACCTGATGGGTTAACCGGGTACCGATCTGATACCCCAAAATCAGTAATTTCCATTACCTATTTTATGATTACCAATAGGTATATCAGGACAGAAAACCAAAAAATCAGGATGGAATTGAAAAAAATCAGGACCAGAAGTTCATTTTCCAGGATGGAAAATCAATACATAGGCGTAGGAAGTCAATAACTTGATAAAAAGTCAGAGAATCAATACCAGAAGACCAGAGGTTGAAATTCTAGGACATTGGGTACCCAAATCGATTATCAATTGGGTAACAAATGATGCCGGATGTTGTTGAGTCTGTTCAGGCACTGGAAATTCAATGGGGATACCCATTTTTGCAGGTACTCCCTTTCAGTTTATACTGAAATTAGTTTACACTGCATTATCGTCTTACCATGTAATTGAATGTTACTGTTACTAGTCTGTAAACAGGGATGAGGAGGAGGGAGTAAGCAGAAAAGGAATTATGGGCAAACGGTAAATGTCAATACGGTAAGTGACAATCTGGTGAACAGTGCACTGCAGTATTATGTGCAGAGACATAGTTAGGTTGGAATGGACGCTGGTGCAGAAAATGTAATTCCCCCCCCTCCAGCACTTGCTTCAGCAGCTTCACCAAAGAATATGCCCCGCCAGCATGTAGAACCGCTGCATCGGCACCCCCTGCCCCTTTTAGAGCTATGCCCTTGTTTATTCTGTAATGCAGTAAACAGGGAAAACAGTTTAACTGGTTAACTGCCAAACAATACACCGATGCTGCTCGGTAACTGGTCTTTGTTGGATCGGAATTGATATTGTGGATGTGGACACTTTCCAGATAGCAGCAGATAACTGTTACCACTATAGGGTAATTAATTATGGTCAAAGATCATTATTCCCTTTTTCTTTGTCAACCACTCTATTTTATTGTTTACTCCATCCAAATTGATATTTTCCCTTCCCCTTTCCCATCCAATCACCTTCTCCAGGGCCAGGGTTTTTGACATGATGCAGTTAGAATGATTAATTGCCAGGAAAAGCCACGCTTATTTTGATCACACTCTCTCATCTCCTGGAGCTGGAGCTATGTTCCTTTTTCCACGGCAACCTTTCTGACGCATTTTTTTGCGATTTAATATTTTAAAAGCAGCCTCTGTTCACTTATCTCCAGCTAGCACTTCCAGAATATGAACGGGAAATAAAATAGGACCAAGTAATATCCCCTTATGGAAATTAATTTTTCCATGCTTGCTGCTGGATGTCCCCCCATCCTCATTGTCCTGCCAAATAAAGGATGAAAAGAGGATTCTCCTCATGTGCATTCCTGAACAATTTGAACTCTGTGCACCATGGCTGATTATTACTTATTTTATTTCTTTGTACTTCTATCCTGCTCCTCTCTCCTCTGGCGACCCGGAGTGGCGTACAACACTAAAATAGCAGAATAAAATAAAACACACGAACAAAAATATAAAAAATACAAAAATAGAATAGAATATAAAATACAACATAATAATTGACTAGTCAATACCGGGACAACAACCACACTCTAACACACACACCCTCCACCCACTCCCTCCCCCGTGCCAAAAGCCTGATGGAAGAGCCAGGTCTTACAGTTACGGCGAACGGCCAGAAGATCCGGGCTGAGATTGAACTCCGCTCGGAGGGCATTCCACAGTGATGGCGCAGCTTCCGAGAACAGCCTCCTGTCTGTACAGACCCACCGATAATGCAGGACCTTTAGAAGGGCATCCCCAGACAACCGCAAGGGCCGCCTCAGGATCCGGGGGCGAGGGGCAAGGGGGTTGGAGAGGCGAGCTTTTAGATAAGCGGGACCTAGACCGTGTAGGGCTTTATAGGTCAAAACCATAAATTGTTGACACTTTAAATTAACCAGTTGTATGAATTTATTGCAGCTTCATTTACAAAAGTGAAAATGTTATTCATCTGCCAAGGTGGCAGTGCCTCCAAGAGAGTGAATTGCAAGCAAACTAATTGCTATTCAGGACCGTGGCTGCATATTCATTGGTGCTCAACCTTTCCTCTGCCTTCACCTATCGTATTGGAGCAGAGGTCAGGTTCATCTCAGCTTAGTCAGTTTGGTTCTCTCTCCCTGGCCCATGGTGTTCTTTGGAGAGGAAGGTACAGGATGGTTTTATGAGTGGTAGAGTCAGACAGAGATGACAGTTCTGTTCTCCAGAGCCTCAGTCATTTTTAGACTTGCACATGGATAAGATGGGCACTTAGACCCAGCAGACAATTCCAGGCAGCAGGGCACAGGCCATCCGAGCATAGGAAGAAAGAGAGATTGCACAGCTTTTACAAAGCTAATCCAGGAAGAATGTTACAGATGTATTTCTTTTCCCCTCCATCATCCCCTAGCCCTTGCCTTGACAGATCCTTCTTCCCAAAATGAATGAATATAACTAAACCAAACTGGTCCAAACAATATCCAAAAGCAGAGCCCAATCCAGCGGATTCGGATTTGTGCACCAAACTCCAATGGATAACGTATTCACATAGGGTATTCCTTTCAGTTCCAATGCCCACCAAGTTAACCAATTCATGCTTTGACAGACCACCAGAGGTAACAAGCTTGCAAGCAAGGGATGCTCATGCTCCAGGACCACCTCCCTGCAGTTCCAAAGGTGGTTTAGCTAGGATTGGCCATGCAAATGAACCACATTTCGTCTCTTCTGTTCTCAGATACAGGATATATATTCCCATATAATTATGCTACAGCTCCACAATGCAAATGGCAGATATTATCTTATCCTCCAGTGAGAAGCAATTCCATTAGCAAACTAAGTAGGGGCCAAGTATAACTACAGCTTAGAGCAGTGGGGAGAGGAATAGACCATATATCTATCATTATGGAATGCAAAGCTTTCAGATGTAGATGTACTTAGAGATAAATATATTTAGATAGATACGTACATATATAGGGATTTGTTGAAGTTAATGATGCTGTGGGTATATCATACAAAACCTATTTTTTTTTAAAAAGAAATCAAGGAAATAGAAAATTCTTGTTCAAAAACAGGTAGCCAAAAATTACCCACAGTAAATATAATCCAGTATTATGGATTGCTTTGTGGTTATTCAGTAACTATCCAATAACTGTGGAGGTTAACTGCCAAACTGGAATACTGGATATTGTCATTTATCGATCACTGAATTACCACGTACCACATTACCCTTTACGGCATAAATGGGACAATCGGACAGAGGAAGGGACTAAAAACAAAGTCAAACAACAGTAACTAAATGGTAATGTGGTAAACAGTAATGCGGTAAATCGTAATTAGTAAACAGTAATTTGGTAAAAATGGAAATTCATTTAATCAGATAGCTGTTAGATACTAAACTGGATAGTGGATATCTTTTCATATCCAGCTGGATACTGGATACCATGAAAATCATGGTATCTGCCCAGATATTGGATAGTAGCAATTACTCATTTCATGTCTAATTGTCATCCCATATTGCATAGCCACAGCCTAAAATAGCCGCCCCGAGCTGCGTTGCAGGAGGGGGTGGGATACAAATCTATAAAATAAATAAATAAAAAATAAAATAAATACCAGAATAAAACTCAGTTAGCCCAATAGGAATATATTTTTGCAGAAATAGAAGCAGAGATGGTAAAGACCTGCTAGGTCCTCTAGCACAAATGCCCAGGGATGGCTCCAGGTTTTTGTGGGTCCTTGGGCAACATGTGTTTGCTCATACCTCTCCCCCCACTGTAAACCACAGTACCCTCAAACAACCCCTCCCCACCGTCCCTGTCCCCATGCCTCTCTCTCCCAGAATCCCCAAACAGCCCCTCCCTCCCTGTCCTCATCCCCATGCCTCTCTCTCCCCAAACCCCAAAACAGCCCCTCTCTCTGTCCCCATGCCTCGGTCCCCCAGAACCTTCCCAAACCTCTCTCTCCCTGTGCCCAATACCATCCATCCCCATGCCTCACTCTCCCCCCACAGAGCGCCCAAGCTCAGTTGCGCATTCGCAGTTCTTCGAGTGGCTCCTCACATTGGGTGATGCTAACCACCCTTTAACCACCCTTGGTGGTCATTTATGCATGTTTCAGGGCTGCATAGGGCACCAATACAGCCCTGCAACATGCTTAAATAACCACCAAGGGTGGTTAAAGGGTGGTTAGCATCATGTCTGTTTTCACCCATTCTCACAACACCCAGTTATGAGAATGTTTGGAGCCATCTTGAAGAACCTTTCTGTTCACTGTGTTCCCCCTCCAAGGCTCCACAAAGTGGCACAGCAGTGGCACGAACAAACAGCCCACCCAGCAGAGTTTCGGAAATTGGCTGAAAGCTGATGGGCCGCCTTGAAGCTGTGGGCCCTGGGCAAGTGCCCGAGTAAGCCTACTGCTGACACTGGCCATACAAATGTCTGTCAATATTGGATTGTTCTCAGAGTACATGTTCTAGAACTCTGACTTTCTTGGCTTTAAGCTTCTAAGGATGCTTTTACACATGACAAAAATGGGTTCTTATAAGTGCTGGAGATAATACTTATGAATGCTGTAATTTTGTAATGTGTGAACGCACCATTCACCTTTTATGCAGCAAGATGTTGCAGCCTTGTAAAACCCACCAAATGTGACTCTGGCTGCTTTTACACGTGACAAAAATGGGTTCTTCTTATAAGTCCTCAAGATAACACTGAGTGTTATAAATGCTGGAGTTTTGTAAAGTGTGAATGCACTATTCCTCTTCTATGCAGCGAGATCTCACAGCCTTGTAAGAGTCACATCTGGTGAGTCTTACAAGGCTGCAAGATCTCACTGCATTCACACATTACAAAACTCCAACATTTATAACACCTGGTATTATCTCGAGCACTTATAAGAAACCATTTTTGTCATGTGTTAAAGTGACCTAAGATAATGAGGCTTCCAACACCTCTGTTGGGTAGCTATTTAAATTTTAATACATGCTCCTCTTAGAAAGATTTACCCTTACTCTGTTCCTTTGCTTCATTTTATCTCATTACTCCTAATTATCCCCTCCCCCTCTACCCCTTGATACTAATATAAACTATTTCTCTTGGGGCGTGATACCACACTCATAGAAGTTAACTGTAAAGTTCACATTGCCTTTAAAAGTGTAAGATCAGGGGCGTCTATGGCTCCTGCTCCCATTACCCTTAGATACTGACCATGTGACTAATTATTAGGGATAGGACTATCGGCGAAATACCAGTTACCGTTTTTACCGGTATTGGTTTTATCCGATATTGGATTTATCGGTATCGGTATATCAGTTTTTTAACATTGCCAATTTTTCAAATCTTTAACATTGCGACCATTTTTTAAATGGCCGCAATGTTAAAGATCAGAAAAATCCTCAATTAAAAAAAACCCGAATATACCGATACCAACATTATCAGTTTTATCAGATTAATCCGATATCGCCAATTATCGGCATTATCGGATTAATCTGATACCAATAATCCCATTCCTACTAATGATGCAAGTGAAAAAACCCTACTGTGAGTTCATTCCAATGAGAGTACTCACAGCAGTCACAGACTGATAGAGCTGTACAATAGGAAGCAGAGGTGAAATGAGCAGCAGAATAATTCCTTGCGGTATTTAATTAGTTTTCAATTTCAGACAGGTTGTAGTTAACCAAAACGACATTCCTCAAAGCATTTGAGCAATGGGTTTCATGCAATTTCAGTTGGTTCGGTCTCTTTTGTTCAGCTCATCTATTTAGTCTATTTCCAGTTTTCCATTTGTTTTCCCCAGGAACAATGAAAATGAGTGGTGGAAGGAAAATGAATGGAAATGGCCCAAACCAATGAACAGATCAAACCCAAATTGCAAAAAGAAGTGAATTGATAGAAGTTTGGCAGGTTAGTGTTTGCTACTCAGTTCATTAGTTTCAGGTTGTATCGGTTGGATTCAACGGGTTTGCTCATTTGGACGGGTATGAATTTTCAGCTCTAGTAGGAAGGGATCTCAAGGGTCATTGACTTCACCCACTACTCTGAGGCAGAGCTGACTGTATGTAACCAACCCTAGAGATGGGGGTTCAGTCTTTTCTTGAAAACCACCAGCAAAGCAGATTCCACAATTTCCCGAGTGACTTTTTCCATCTTCCCATTCCTGTTACAGCTAAGATGTTTTCCTAATATTTGACCTAGATTTACCTTCCTGAAATCTTATGTCCATTGTGCCTTTCCTTTCCTTCAGTGACAATGGAGAACAAGCTTCATGACAGCCTTTTAAATACTTGAAAAATGTTATAATGTTCTCTCGTAATCTTTTGTCTCCCCAACCCCTCTATACTCAACATACCCAGCTCTTTCAATCTTTCCTCATATGATCTCTATTCTAAACTCTTTAACGCCAGGACCGGTGCAAAGACTTTTGTTGCCCTGCGTGTGCGCCCCTTGTGTAACCTGTGCACATATTGTGCACTTCACATGCAAGCCACGCACATGTTACGCACAACACTTACGTGCACACAGCTAGTGCACAACATGCACATGCACAGCCTGCTTCTCGGGCACTGACTCAGGGGTTGGTATCCCCACTCCGTCCTGCCTCCTGGCCCCCAACCCAGCCGCAGCGTTAACCAACAGAGGCAGCTGGATCGGGGACAGGAGAGGCACCTCTTTCAACTTGCAGGAGAAGAGGCAGCAACAGCTGGATCAGGGGCAGGAGAGATGCCAGCGGAAGCTGGATCAGAGCTGGAGCCACCTAGGGGTCACCTCTCCCACCCCCAATCCAGTGCAGAGATTATTGCCAAGGCCACCTAGGGCAGAAGTTGAAGGGGGTGTCTCTCCTGTGCCATAAAATGCGGAGCTTATCACTGATGGTGACAGTGGGGCAGCTTGATCAGGAGCAAAAGAGCCGCCCCCTTCACGTTGGCACCCTAGGCGGCCGCCTGAGCAGCCTAATGGTAGTACCGGCCCTGTTTATCACCTTTGTGGATCTCCTCTGGATCTTCTCTAGTTTTTCTACAGTACAAGTGGGGACCCTTGGACCTCCTCCTGCAGGCAGCTTTGAAAATGAGTACAAGATTCATGGGCTGGATAGGACTGAGACAGAGACCTGTGGTCACTGAATTACTTCCAATTGACACAAATGGGGAAAATGCAGTGACCACGGGTCATAAGAGTGTAAGTAGCACCATATCGGGTCACACCAGCGTTCCAATGAGCCCAGCACCTTTCTCCAACAGTGCCCAATCTCAACCGCTTGGAAGAAGTACCCAACAGGTCATAACGGGGAAATCTGTTCCCTGTTGTTCACCCAAACCTACCCAGCTAAGAGCTGCTAATGGAAATAGTCTCCATAAACTTGTAGTTCAATTCCTTTTTAAACCCAGCTATACTACTGGCCTTCAACTTCATCATGCCACATCTTCGGGCAGCAAATTCCACAACTTAATTGTGCGTTAAGTCAAAATTGTGCATTGAGTGACGTCCCTTGGCTTAGGGTTGCTTAAAGGGTCAGCTCAGAACTGGGGAAAGAAGAGGAGGACCCTGGATCCCTCCATATCCCTTGAGTAAATAATCTCTTTTCCCTTCCCCTGAGCTTGCTTATTATTGATTGATTGATTGATTGATTGATCAATTGATTGACATTTATACCCCTCCAAAGACTCAGGGCGGTTTACAAAATACTATTCAAAGACATTTAAAATACAATCCCTAAAAAAAACCCCAACCCAGTCCACCCCCCCTAAAACTATCACCCACCAAATCCCTATCCCCACCCATCAAATACCTTACCAAAAAGAAACATTTTCACTGTCTCTGAAAGATGCTCAGACAGACCTCCAGGGGGAGGGAGTTCCACATCAGGGCAGCAACCAAGAACGCCCTCCTGTGCAACCCCATCAAATGAACAAAAGTTACAGGGGAAACCCACAGGAGGGCACGCCCTGGCCGACCTCAAGGATTGCAGTGGAGCATGGTAAGAAAGGCAGTCTTTCAGATACATGGGTCCTAGGCTGTGCAGGGCTTTAACGGTAAAAAACAGAACTTTGAATTGTGCCAGGAAAGCTATAGGGAGACAGTGCAGTCTGTCTCCAGAACACCGCTGTAATGTGCTCCTGGTGACGAGTCCCCAAAAAGGGACGGGCCGCCCCATTCTGCACCAACCACAGCTTCCGAACAGTCATCAAGGGCAGACCCACGTAGAGTGCATTGCAGTAATCGAGCCTCGAGGTGATCAAAGCATGGATGAAGCTTACTCTTTTAGTGCTTGAAAAGAGGAACTGGATCCATGGGCCACATCTAGGAACGGGGGAGGAGCCAAATAAAAAAGAGCTGCAGGCTGAATTTGGCCTGTGGACCAGAGGCTCCCTACTCCTGTTGCCCAGTTAAGTGAGCTATCCATGTGTCCATCCATTCTTGTGTCTATCACCCCATCTTAGTTCTCCTCAATCTGCTCCCACAGTCAATCCATGTTTCTAGCTACGGTGTCCCTGCCTCCCAAGCAAGTCTAGTAAAGAAGTCCAACTTGACTCCTGCCTTGAGGTTAAACACGTCCTTCTTGAGAGCTCAGGACACACCAGCTGCTGCTGCTGCCTGGAGTGGAGAGACATCCTGTTGTGCCATCCCAGTCATGAGTCAACCCCTTCCCTCGTCGACTTTGAACAGTCCTAGGGGGTGGTGCTTATCACACACAGGAAGGTTGTATCGTGTGGTTTTCTACAGCACCCCTCCCCCTCACTGAGTAAAGTGTGATGGTGTGGGACCAAATGAGCTGGAACTTGGAGCTGCTTCAGCAGCACCAATGGGGGGGGGAGGGGGGCCAATGCAAAAAATGCATAGAGGTAACAGTGTTAAGCAGAGCAGCCTAGGACAAAAATAGACAATATCAGTGCTGCTATCTCTGTCTTATTATTAACCATTTGGGTACTGAATATGGTTCATCTTGTATTTCACGTTTCTTGGAGCAAAAAGATGAAAGGAACTGGCCCTTTAAGGCCAGCTCATCATAACTTGTTTGGGCCAATCTGGTTCAGCGAACTGAAATGGATATCTGAAAAGATGGATGAAATCATCAAATTGTTGCTACCTGAACTGAAAATGGCTGGTTTCGATAGTGACTGATACCTGTTCATGCTTGGTTGGTTTATCTATTTTGGGTATTCTGATTCACCGTGTGTGTGTGTGTTTCCTTTCCTTTCTTTTCTTTTTTTTTTTTTTTCATTGACATCATTAAAGATATTTGGACTCTTTCGCCTGCACAATTACAGAGAATGATGCCACCAAAACACTGAAATGGCCAAAAGAATGAAATAGCCAAGCCGAAAAACTGGAAACTTGAAAAGAATGAAATGGAAAGTCAGAAAAACTGGATAGACAAGTACCCATTTTTGGTCTGGATATTGTTTGGCTTTCTAAAAGGCTACCCCCAAAAATGCAAATAATACCCAAGAATAATAAAACACATTATTCTTTTCAATTCTAAGGGAAAATCCCACAGGGTGGGAAACATTCAGACTGTGACTAAAGTCTGAATGGTGTTTCATAAGTTGTCTCATCTCTCTCTCTCTCTAACACATACGTATATTGAATACCACCACCTGTCAGGAGCCAAGTCTTGAATCTTCATGCCCAAGATTCTTGGAGCAGTGGCTGGGCCTTCAGAGTCACTGCCTTAGGCCCCACCATTCCCTCCAAAAGACCTCTCTGCCTTGCCCTTGTCATGTCCCCTCCTGTCTGTCTCCCACCCTTGCCATGCCTCCCATCTTCCTGGTTGGCTTCTAGACAGCATATAACTCACCTTTTCCTCCTTGCACTAGGGGTGTGCATGCCGTGTTAATTATATCAATAATGAAAACAAAATTTGTCTTTTTTGTTATCGCTATTGCAATAACAAAAACAAAAACAAAAAATAATAATAATGAAATGAATAACAATAACAGAAGTCATTATTGACTTCATTATTGCCTAGCAGCCTGGCAGGTGTTTTCTGGAGGGAAATGTGGCAAGGGGAAGAGGGAGCAGACATCTCAGAGCCAGAAACAGTGTTGAACTCTTGAACTGGGCATGTGATGGGAAGGGAAGGACCTGATAGATGTAATCGCTGATCAATGAGCAGTGCAAGCAGGTCCCAGGCAGTTGAATGGCACCCTGTGATTGCTCAATGTCTTCTGCCTCCCAGAACCAATAAGTGGGGTGGGCACTGCAACCCTTTATACTGCAGGGCTGGGCTGCTTGACTCTGGTTCTGTTAGCTATTGCTCTGTCAGGGTGCATTTGCAGAATCTGCTGATGCTTCCACTAAAAATCCTCCCATATATAACCCTACCACCTTACCTTTCCAATCCTTATCCCTTACCCTTACATTTTACCTTTTTCCTTCCTCTGCCTGTCTCCCCCTGTACACACATATATAGAGATAGATATAGGTAACACAGTTTATATATATATATATAATAGAGATAGATATATACCTCTGAATTTTCCTTTTCCCTTCCCCTGTTTGTCCCCCCTGTCCATATTATATATATATATAGATATTAGTTGTATATACATAGATTAGATATTTAGATACTAGGCTGTTTTATTATATATATTAAGATTATAGGATAGGAATATTTTGTATTATATATACGTTTAGGTTTAGCTTAGATTCTGTGTGTGTATATATATATATANAATATTTTGTATTATATATACGTTTAGGTTTAGCTTAGTGTGTGTATATATATATATATATATATATATATATATATATATATATATAATAAATAATAAATACAACTAGATATTGTTTGTATGCCATACAAACGATACCAAAAGCAAAATCTTCATTTGAAATCGGTATCAATAACAACGATAACTAAAAATGACATTTCACTATTAACAAAAAGGAAAATGACACATTTTAATACTGAAAACGATAATGAAAAATGAAAAATGACATGGGACCCTAGTGCACACTCCTACCGTGCACACCCTTTCTTGATTAGGGGGTATGGGTTTTTTCTCTCAATTTTTATTGTTGTTTTTATTGAATGTTTTATATATATTATTGTATTGTATTATTATTGTATTTTATTGACTGTTTTGTTAGCCGCCCAGGGCTGCCTGGCAGGACGGGCGGGGTATAAATTTTAATAATAAATAAATTGATTCTAGCCCCAGTCCTTGTGCCATGCTCTCATCCCTAGACTGCCTGCTCTTCTTCTTGCCCCAATTCTTTTTGCCCTGCGTCCTTACTTCCAGTCCTCTTTCTCCTTGAGTCCCTATCCCCAGTCTTGATTGCCAGCCCTAATCTTGATTCCCTTCATCCCTCACCCCGTGACCCTTACACCACTGTAGCAATAGTTCCCTCCAGAAAGGACACTGTCCTGGAGAAATATCCCACTTGCCCAATGGACAGGCTGGGCTCTGCCTTTCTCCCTTTCAACACTCAGTGGTTTTGTCTACTTGAAATTTTGCTTTTGTATAAATCAAGGTTGACGTCTTCATATTCTTACTTTTTGTTCCAAAGCAATTGAGAAAGTGTAACTGCGTGTTTGCTATTGCTGCATGGACGGGGGGAAACCAGAGATAGTGAATCAGACAAACATCACCGGAGCTATCTTCTAATACAAAAAGATGAAGCTTGAACTAAACAAAGTGATTGTCAAGGATAAAACGCATTTCTTCACAGGCTGTAAAACATATGGAATGTCATGCATCAATAAGGGACTCTGGTTTTAATGTGAGTTAGTAAGTCTTTGAAGTCTGCCTGGGCTTTTAAAGATGACCTCATCAATTAAAATAATTGTGAATGCAGGTTTATTTTATTTTCCTATCACCATGACATCTTCAGCATGATTGACATATTTGCCCCAAAAATGCCATTTTAAAAAGAGCTTCTGTCTTTGTGAATAATATTATTAACCGAGTAGAAACAACTGATTCCCCACCCCCACCCCCAAGATGAGCTGTGTGTCTAAGCAGCACCATAGGACTAAACCAGTCTTCATATCAAGGTCAAAACACACACTCAGACACCCATTGAATTTCGGGTAAGAATGGGATCTAGAAAGGGTCAAAAAGGGTGCTTTCAGAAGTGACAATGCTCACTGCTGCTACAGTTTTACCCAGGTGGTGATGAGCGCCATCACTCCAGTCGTGGTCCAGCCTGGCCGCCAAATATCCATGATGGCATAGTGTGGAAATGCACTGACATACGCATGCCCGCCCCGGCTGATTGGGAGCAATGTTGACCAATGTCGACTGCCATGGCGCCTGTACCCCGCCACTCCAGACCACAGTAAGTAAAATGGGCTTTCAAATGTGAAAGCCTGCTTTATTCCAAGCCTGGTGGCTGATTCCCGACCATGGTGGGGGCTAGCTTGGGCTGTGACTCAGGAATTTCACCTAGCCACAGCCCAGGCTAGCCCCTACCATGGTCAGGATTGATCTCATGGAAACATCTGGTAGCCTGTTCTTGGCTGCTTTCAAATGTGACCATGGCCCCCGTGCCAAAGTGGGGAAAACCATGGCAAAACAGGCCACTGTCACATTTGAAAGCAGCCAAAATGAAAACGAGCATGGGCCACATTTGACCTCTGACCCTGAGTTTCTCTACCCCTGCCTTATACCTAAAGCATCCTAAATAGGTGACTGTCCAATCTTTTTTTGTTATTGTGCATATACAATTTTACTCCCAGTGCTGAAAAAAGGATCCCAAATACCAAAATGGGCATTTTTAGACACATGTTAAAGTTCTGGATGTTTCAATCTTCTGGGTTTACAAGTCCACAAGTAAGTTCTGGATTCATTTTTCACACACACACTGCCCTGAGGCAGTTCTTGGATGCATTTTTCACACAAACACTGTCCTGAGGCAGCCTAAAGTAGCCGCAGCTGTAAATGTGACAGGCTGCCATGGAAACCAAGTGACCACAGCTGCCTGGAGCAAAGCAGTTTACCAGGAGAACCTTTTACACACAAAAGTTCTGGGAGAAGTTTCACGCAGAAGTTCAAAGATCCGGATGTTTAAGATCTGGGTGAGTGATTTAGACACACAGAAAGTTCTGAATGTTACAGCAAACATCCAGGAGAAATGTGTGTCTAAAAACACCCAATGAGTGAAATGGGCCAAACCACATACCCCAAATATTGAATTAAATGAAAATGAATAACAAAAATAAATATCTACTAATGCAGGAACAAAAAGGGTTCATATCGGTTTCATCAGGCCTGAAATGTATGTTGTTTTCAGCTCTGTTCCAAATGCAAGTAGAACACCATGCACATAAAAAGCTCCTCTGGCATCATTCAGCAAAACAGAGCCAAGACCACCCTCATTGTGCAGTTCCAGAGAAAATAAAATGTGGGTTGAGCACAATGCCACACATACGCATTCCCCACCCCCACCCCCGTTAGCCAATAATGGCTTTGGACACATTCCTCCTACTTACCATGTTAACGTACGGTGACCAGTTTTAGAAGGGTTACTTCTGGCACCACACAATAAAAAGGATTAACTGTTTCATGGTAAAACCCACATTGTTTCTGCTGTGTAGGGAAGCTTCCTCTTTGCCTCTTGGCAGAGTTCAGCAAATGCATTTCACATTGTGCCTGAAAACCAGCAGACACTGAGGTGGCAGCGGTATCATCGTCGACGACGACAAATTAGATTAAGGGGAACCAGCAGTGGATTCTAAAAGCACCTAGAAAATAAATGGGTTTTGAGGTGCTTTTCAAAAGTGAGGAGGGAGGAACTAAGATGGACATCCGGAGCGAGTGAGTTCCACACAGCGGGGCCCGCCACAGAAAAGACACAATAGACTTCAGACTTAAGATACGATTGGGTGTGTGTGTGTTCCCCAAACAGTGAGTGATTTATAAGGGCAGATACACATCCCTGTGATGGTCCAGGAACTGGTCATGAATATAACCAGGACCTATACTGTTCAGGGCTCTGAAAACCAGCAGTGCAATCTTAGACCCTTTTCAATAGGGATGGGTGAACAGAATGGAGTTCAGAAATTCGGTTCGGTTTGGTTTGAAATTCGAGTTTGGAAATTTGGTTCGGTTCAGTTCGGTTTGAAACTCGTGTTCAGTTCGGAAGTTCGGTTCGGTCGACTGAACAGACCAAGTTTGGTCAAATTCCGAACTTCCGAACCAAGTTCGGCCATTCAAAACCAGGTTTTTTGGTGTGTGTTGCCACTAGGGATGGGCGAACAGAATGGAGTTCGGAAATTCGGTTCGGTTCGGTTTGAAATTTGAGTTCGGTTTGGAAGTTCGGTTCGGTCGACTGAACAGACCGAGTTCGGTCCGAACTCCAAACTTCCAACCCGTGTTCGCCCATCCCTACTTTTCAAATGGGTGCCCCCCCCTCCACACATGGGTGGGTGGTCGTCCATAGGAATGCCACGGACCCACCGGCGGCGGCGGTGGGGGGGGTGCCTGTGGAAACACCGCTGGCAGTGGGTGGGAGTGCATCCATGCTCCCGTGCTCTACTCATCTCTACCCACCTCCCCCCATCACCCACAAACGGAGCAACTGACTCCAATGCCGGTTGCTCCATGTGTGGAGGTGTGTGGACATGGGGCTGCACCCGTGGGAATGGGTGCACCCCTACCTCCACCGGCCGATGGCACACCCCCATCCCCCCACCCACCACGGCCCATTTGAAAAGGGTCTTAAACTCAATCTGTCGCTCTACAGGCAGCCAATGCAGAGAACATAGCGTGGGTGTAATATGATCACGGCTGCCCAAACTAGTAACAGCCACGCTGTCATATTCTGAGCAAGCTGTATGCAACAGATAAGCACGTCTGGCAGCCCATCGAAGAGGGAGTTACAAAATTAAGCTTTGTGGCCACCAGGACATAGGTCACTTTGACAAGGTCAGCCTGGGGTAAACAAGGGGGTAGCTTGCACAAATTGCATAGCTGAAAGAAACCTTTCTGAACCATGTCCAATACATGAGTTTTCATGTAGAGAGAGAGTGGTTGAAAATGATGCCCAAGTTCTTTACCCGGTCCACTACTTCTACCCAGGCCCCATCCAATTCCACATGCAGGGCCTGATGTGTGAGGGGTGGACTAGACAGAAGGTCCCTTGATGAAAATATGGAGGGAACAGAAAGACTGAAAGAGACTAGAGAGAGACAGAGAAAACAATAGGACTGAGATGAGAACAAGTGTTCCTGTTTCACAGGGAAATACTGACTTTTCGGGAGTGCTTGTGAGTGTTTGTTGGTACTTCATCAGTCTCCGGTGATTCTACACTTCCACCATTTTCAATATCAGCACCTATGATTTTTTTCCCCATTTCCTGTCCATTTATCACTTCCCGGCATTTTGCCTTAATTTTCATCATTTTTGTCATTCTTTGTCACATTTCATCACCTTTGGGGACTTCTACGTCAGTTTTACAGCACTTATGGCATTTTTCAGCACTTCCCTGGCATTTTGCTGGCACTTTTGTATCTCCGCACATGGAGTTTATTGGGATCAACCCTGTAGTAGCTCTGTTCAAATCATGAAAAATAACAAATGGCGAAAACAGCAGAAAAGCCGGTAAGTTTCCATGTCGTGCAAATGAAGGTGAATGACCTATTTCTGATGAAAACACACTCACCGCATTTGTCATTTTAGGCCTAGAAAACATGATTCTGTGGGTCTAGAGCTGAAACAAGTGCCTGCAAAAAATGGGTATACCCATCCAATTTCTGGTACTTGAATCAACTTGAAAAGTTCAGGTACAAATTGGTACCTGATTTTAACTCAGTTTGTGTACCTGATGTCCCAGGAACTTGATGTCCCAGAATGCCCCGCAACATCAAGTTCTGGTCCTCATTTTTTGGTTTTCCATCCAAATCTTTTAGTTTTCCATCCTGATTTACAGATTGGTAACCAAAAAAATGGGGAGAAATATCTAAATATCTAAATAAAAATGGACACCAGAAATCATCAATTTTTCAGGTCTTTGGGTCTGATCAGTGATTGGAAATGATCGGAAATTATTGCCTGCTGGGAGATGTTAGGGCCATTGCTGGCAGGAGTGACCAATGCCTTCCTTCTGTAGGACAGAGTGCTGGAATGTTTGTAGGACCCGGTGGTCCAGCCTCTGCTCAAGAAACCTTTGCTTGACATTGATTATCTCACCAGTTATCGGCCAGTTTCCAACCTTCCCTTTTTAGGGAAGGTTTTTGAACGGGTGGTGGCTCAGCAGCTATGGGAGCATCTAGATAGCCTCATCTTTCTATATCCCTCCCAGTCTGGCTTTCACCCAGCATATGGCATTGAGACTGTGCTGGTGGTCTTGGTCGATGACCTGCGCCAGGAGGTGGACCAGGGACATTCAACTTTTCTGGTCCTATTAGATCGCTCAGCAGCTTTTGACATGGTTGATCATGAGCTGTTGGTGACTCGCTTGTGGGACTGGGAAGGATTGGGTGAGAAGGTTCTACAATGGTTCTGTTCCTACCTAGTCGGTAGGACCCACCGGGTGGTGCTGGGGAATAAGTCATTTCCCCTCCAAACTGGCTACCAACATTCATGCTTTTTTTTACCTCGAGACTGGACTACTGCAATGTGATCTACGTGGGGCTACCCTTGGTGATGGTCCAGAGGCTGCAGCTGGTGCAGAATGTGGCGGTCTGGTTCTTTATGGGGTCGGGTCACCAGGAGCACATTGCACCAATGCTCTATTTTCTGCACTGGTTGTCTGTCTTCTTCCAGGCCCGATTCAAGGTCTTGGTTCTCACCTTTAAGCCCTACATGGCCTCGGCCTGACCTATCTGCAGGACCGCCTCACCCCCCAGGTCCTGGATCAGCCCAAGCGGTCCACAGGGGGTGCCTTCTTTGAGGTCCCACAAGTAAATTGGGGGCCACTATGAAGAGGGAAGACTCAGTGGCTGCACCTCATCTGTGGATCTCCCTCTGGGAGGAGGCTCGCCTGGCTCTTGACCTGCTGACTTTTCATTGGACTTGTAAAACCTGGCTGTTCCACCAGTAGAGGTGTGCACCAGAGACCCATGTCATTTTTTGTTTTAGTTTTTCATTTTTGTTATTTAAATCTATCATTTTTGTTTTTATAAATATTAAATTTTCATTTTTGTTTTTGCTTTCGTTTTCGCTTTCCATTGGTTTCAATGGAAAACACATTTTCGGCTGTAACATTTTTGTATTTCATTATATTTGGATAAACATGGGCGAATTGTACCTCCTATAGAATAATTTAGGTTTACCAAATTCCAGAATGATTGGATAAATGAATCCAATTTTATAAGCAGTTGAACTATGCTATTTTTCAAAAATCTGCATTTTCATTCCTTGCTGTAACTTCTTTGCCTCCCATATAATGTGGATGAAACTTGGCAAGTTTATACCCTTCCCCAATTTCAGTATCTATTCCAACTTTCAGAAGGATTAGATAAAGGGTCCTGGTGGTATAAGCAATTCACTTATAAAAGTATGTATGACTATAACATCTTTGTAGTCCAACCAGTATATATGAAATTTGGCAGGGATGTATCTCATACTTTCAGGATCATTTATGACAAATATCAGGAAGATTTGATAAAGGATTCCAATTTTATATGCCTTCACAGCATATGTAGAGAATGAGCCTATGCCAGGGATTCTCTTACGTGTCACTGGGTGTTTTTACACAAACATTTCTCCTGTATGTTTGCTGTTACATCCTGAACTTTCTGTGTGTCTAAGGGTGTCTTCAGACGTTATGAGATCATGCTCAACCACAGTGAACCACGCTCAACCCCCCCGTGGGGCCAAAGGGCCCTGAACGTCTGAACGGCGCGCGCCAGATGTTCACCACGCTCAATACCCACATGGGGTCAGGTTCAACCATGCTTCCCGGGCTAGCCGGGGGAAGGTCCCGGGAAGCGTGGTCAAAC
>QEPC01009477.1:4608373-4674620 GCA_003113815.1 Sphenodon punctatus | reverse complement strand
CTGTGCCTTGCCCCTTGGTGGTGCCCCCCCTCATCCCTCCCGTTGTTCCTGGTGGAGTGTTCCGGGTGCCCCTGCCCCCCCTTCCCGACCTTTCCCTTGTGTGTGTGTGTGTGTGCCCGGGCATGTGGTCGTGCAGTGTGTCCCGCTGCGGGTCCGCTGTGTGTGCCGGCTGTCAGGCTGTTCTCCCTCTTCCCCCCTCCCTTCCCGTTTCCCTTGTGTGGGCGTTCCCTTGTGTGCCTTTCGGCTTCTTTTGCCCTCAGGCGACCATGTCTGTGTCCCGCCCCTGCCTGGTGCCTTGTGGGAGTTTTGTGCCCGGCGGGGGTTCGGCTGCACGTCTGTTGTGCTGCCGCAGCCCGCGATGGTTCGGCCCAGTTCCAGCCCATGGTCCCTTCCCCGGCACGTCTGTTTGGGCCATTTTACAACCCCCGCGCGTGGTTGCGCTGTTCACCCCTCCTGGGGGTTCACTGCCGTGAACCGCCCGCCCGTAACATCTGAAATCACTCTAAATCACTCACCCGGATATTAAACATCTGGATCTTTGAACTTCTGAGTAGACCTTCTCCCAGAACATGTGTGTGTAAAAGCCTAAGGTACTCCTGGTAAACTGCTTTGCTCCAGGCAGCTGTGGGTTTCCATGGCAGCCTGTCATGTCTACAGCTGCAGCTACTTTAGGTAGCCTCAAGGCAGTGTTTGTGTGAATAATGCATCCAGGAAATGCCTCAGGGCAGTGTGTGTGTGTGAAGAATGCATCTGGACCGTACTTGTGGACTTGTAAACCCAGAAGATTGAAAAGTCCGGAACTTTAAGGTGTGTGTAAAAATGTCCACTGTGGTATAAGATCAGTTTGTGATGCCAATTGGCCAGCAGAAATGTCAACTAAATATCCTTATTCTGTGCTGTGACTAAGCGAACTTCTCTCCCACACTTGTTACTGGGAAATCCGAAGTGTCTGTTTAGAAAAGAGCCAATAGAGATTATCTTATGCCCATATTTTACAGTGCTGCAGGATGTGATTGTGATGATAACTGGCCAGCCTAAATGTGTAAACCATAATGTCTCCTGATTGCTTGGATGCTATCCTCAAAATCCCAGTTATGTCCCTTCTATGCCTGCCTGAGGGCCGCCCTTAATGCCCGCCTCAAAGGAAACTACCGATTGGTCCTGTAAAGCTGGACGCATGCAGTAATTGGCCAGTGAATGTGTCAGTCAGTCTGTTGGGTTGCTCCCCATCCTCCCTCCTACAGCTTCCCTCCCCGTGGTGCCTGCTTCTGACTGGCACTGCACGTGCTGCTATTTATCTGCATAATAGTCTTCAAGGGGACAACTCAAATTGCTTAAAAAATTGGGTCCCTTTATAAAATTGTCCTGTAGTTTGACAGAGATGACAGGGATGGTGTGTGATAAATTTCTGCCAAATTACTTGTATACAGAATGGAATATAAAAATGTTACAGCCGAAAAGAATTTTCAAGTTAATAGCTTATCACATCGGGATACTTTATCCAATCTTTATGAAATATGGCAGGAATATTACACTAGTAGAGAGACATAACCTTTCCAGGCTTCATGCAAGTTGAATGGAAGATAAAAAAATGCAGCCAGGAATGGGTATGGAGCTTTTCTTAAAATCACAACACTCAATTGCTTCTATAATCGGACTCCTTCATCAAAACCTTCCTATATTGGTACACATAGTTCCCTTAATTGGAGGTACAAACTATGTTTCATCAGAACTGAATAAGAAACAAAAAAGTTATAGTTGGAAATACATTTTTTTCCCTTTTTTTCCATTATTTAAAAAACAAAAATTCCTTTTCATTTTTGTTTTCGTTATTATCATTTGTCATTTTAGTTATTACAATAGCAAGAATGGAAATCAAAATGTTCATTTTTGTTATCATAATAACAAAAACAAAATGCACACACCCTACCAAGCATTTGATGGTGGGGACGGGTGAGGGGAATAAAGGGGGGGGAGATGAGATGATGGGGGGATTTTATATTATATTATGTCATATCTTAATTGAATTTTAATTGAAAGAATGATTATTGTTATTTTGTTTTTATTGTTGGAGTCGAGTTTTATTGTGGTTGGAGAGGGCGACATATATGAGTTTTAAATAAATAAATAATCAAATAAATAAATAAATAAATAAATAAACAGACAAAGAAATTGATGGGAAAATGCAGGGGGGAGAATCTAAATAAAAAAATGAACCAGAAATGACCGATTTGGGGGTATCTGGGTGATTGGGTAGCCCATCAAATACTTGATATGGTACCTAAAAATGTGGTTATTACCCACAGGTAGTAGGTACCAAATTAGGAACCCTTTTCAGACACTGTTTGGGATACTGCATGACATCTTCTCAGTCAGTGGGAATCCTTACCGATCCTTACAGTAATGGATCCAACCTGTTTCATTGATAGGGGATATGTCTGTATATGACCCTCCCCACCACACTTTTCTTGAAAGTCACACAGTCCGTTAATGACACCCCCGCAAAGAAGCTGCTCACTCTCACTCTAGCAATTAAAATGCTCTCAATAACTCAAGGTCTGAATGTTTCGCCATCAACTAGGTTTTTGGGGGAATAGTTTTTGTTATTGTAAATGTTTAAAAGGGTATTTTCTAAGATAGGACAACCTCCTAAAAAACCCTTACTTTAAAAGGAAACAGGCTGGGGAATGCATTAGGAGTAGTGAACCCTTGGGCCTTTCATTGGCTGGGGATAAAATGTGATTAAGGGGAAATACAGGGTTATTTAAATACGCACACATACACACAAAGAGTGGGGTGGACTGGATCAAAAGTCTGGGGGGGATGAGGCAATGACAGATGACGGATTCACATGTGCAGCTTAGTAAGTCCAGCTTAGTAAGTCCTTGATTATTTGACGTATAAAGCTCTTGATGGTTTGGGCCCTGCATATCTAAGAGACCACCTTCTCCCCTATGTTCCATCATGATTCCCTCAGATCTGCTGGGGGTGCCCCCTTGTGAATATCCCCATTGCATCCGGTTCAGACAACACAGGCACGCAGAGAGGTGACCTTGGTGGTGGCTTCACAGTTTTGGAAATCACTTCTCCTGGAGGTTCTCCAAAGCCCGAGCATCTTCAGAAGGCAACATAAAACCTTTTTATTTAGTTGGGTTTTTAGAAGGTGGAACTAAGGTTTGGAGGGTGGGGTGGGAATGCTTTTAATAGGATTTTATTTGGTTTTAACTGGTTTTCATATATTTTTGTGAGCCATCCTGAGTTTATGGGAAAGGGTGGAATATAAATCTAAATAAACAAATAAATAAAATAACTCTTTTGTAACTTGGTATCACGTGATAGTATTCACAAGGAGGCAGAGTATGTACAGCTGCAAATGAGGGGCAGATGATCTCCATTGTTTTCTAAAACACAGTACGTTCCAATGTGAACCTTTTCCATGTTAGCTTAGCGAACATGGCCTACAAATCATCACAAAGCGGCAGCAGCAAGTCTTTCCCCTGCTGAGAAGGCGATGAAATTCATCCTGGAATGTATTGCATGCAAGGCATAAACGGGTAGGTGTTATCGTGTGCACTTCCATGCCATGGCCACAGGGGGCAGATTTCAGGGGTACCAGGTACACACTCTAGGAGAATAGTGTGTGAAAGATACCAAAGCACTTACTAAAACCTGGATCATTGGTTTGACTTTGACAAATCCATTTAGCTTTTGGTGTGTCTGACCTGACCCCTGGGGTGAGGAGTCAGACAGTTGGACAAGTCTTGGGGCAGAAAGCCCCAGAGGAAGCCTAACTTCTCCCAATTCCTCCCTGTTCGGGTAAACCATGCCACTGCGGCAACCTGGCCAAGGTTGGGATGGAAAGCTGCTGCCGACACGGTCCAGACCGGGTTGGGCTGCAGAACAAATGTGCCTGCATCTGGGGTGGGAGGCAGGGAGAAGCACAAATGTACGGCGAGTCCTACCCCTGGGTTGCCACCCACCATGATGGGGTCTGCTCTCACATCTGTTTCCCTCCTTTGTTGACAGCATCATTGACTTCGACCTCTGTCCTCACAGAGAGACCAGAGCTCCTGAGCTGGGATGGGGAGCTGGTTCTTTAGGCATCCCCTCTTGCAGCAACCCTTTCCGACACACACACACACACACACACACACACACACACACACACACACACACACACACACACACACACACACACACACACAATTTCCTAAAGGGAGGTAAGGTCTGGCTCTGGAATGTAGAAGACTCCAGACAGGTAGGGGACAGAATCTCAGGTTTCAACTGCATCATGGATCTGAGTGCTGCAATGTACAGGATTACCTACAGGGCTACAAGGGGACCTCCGAGAGGAGGCCAGTGACAAAGCTATTAATAAATCTGAACTTCACTTGATGGATTCTTCCCATGCCTGTAAGCGAAGCACCAAATAGTTCTTCTGGATAATTGCAGGGTACGGGATTGTGTTTAGTGTCATCTTAAACTTGGCACAACTACCGCTCCTGACAGACTGTTTAAAATGAACATGGGATCTATATTTAAAAGCAACAGAGCCTTCAGAGGTGGCGGGTTCACTGAGGTTACCTTAAACAGTTTCCCTGCAGGAGAAGGAAGGAGGGGGAAATGCAGTGCCTTGAATTTGCTAGATGGCTGTTCTTGGAGAGGGCCATCGCGCATGGTGAGGAAACTCCAAATGTGCCCCAAGCTCGTTTTTATCTGGACTCTTTCCAATTTCTGGATCTGGCCCCTGGATCTAGTTCATACCTCAAAGCGCTGAAAGAATATAAAGTCCTAAACAGCCTAGGCCCCAAATATCTGAAACTCTGGCTCTCCCTTCATTTCCCACCTCAGCCTCTGAAATGAGTCAGGAGCACCCTCTTGCAGATACCATCTTCCCATAAAGTTCACTCAAAAAGGGCATGCAGAGAGGTTGCTGCCCCACAATTGGTGGATGCCCCACAATTATGGATTTCCCTTCCCTTGGAAGTTCATTTAAGCCTGAGTCTGCTCATCTTCCTGAGGCGATATAAGACTTTTCTGTTTGGCCAGATATTTGACAGGCAAGGTTAGGGTTTGAGGAGCTGTGGGTTAGGGGATTTGCATGCTTCTGGTTTTATTTGTGAATTTAATATATTAGGGGTTAGGGAATTTTATTTGGTTTTATTCTGTGTATATTCAAATAGGTTTTTTTGAATTGTATCCTGCCCTGAGCCTTAAGAAAATGGCAGCACAAATAGAATCAATAAATTAATTAAATTAAATAAATGAGCTCAGGACAAGAGAGCAGAGATGAAAGCAAACATACAAGAATAGGGGACAAATTCATGGCACAGATTTATGATCTGGACCAGGACTGAAATGAATAGTAAAAATTTTATTCGTGAGTATTTCTGAGTTTCCGAGAACTGGCTCTTAGTGTTCAGCTGGTCCTCGAAAACTCAGACAAATACTCGCTACTTGGTACTTGGTAAAATACTCTGTAAAATAAAACTGAGTACCAAGTATTTTCAGAGTACCACGTACTGGGTCACCTTATATAGGGGCAGGAAAAGTGCTGTATGTTGGTCTGAATACTGGACCGATTGCTGATACTGGGTTGTACCAGGCTGATTCCTTGGTTACTCAGTAAAACCAAGTCAAATACCGAGTTACTCAGTAAAAAAACAAGTAATTTTGAATACCGAGTTTCAGCACTAATCTGAACCCTCCACTTCATGAGCTCAACTCCTTAAACACCCTGCTCCAATTTTTGTGCAGCCCTTGGAGCTTGTACTCATGTTTGAAGTGGCCCCTAGGAAGGAAAAGCTTCCCTATTCCTGACCTAGTAGCACAGGGTCCCAAGTGAAACCCTGAAGTAGCTGGGCTGAAAAGAACATCTCACCCAGGTCTGAGTAAATTGCAAGCTGTTACCTTTCTCCTTCCTTGATGACACAACTCAGTTGACCACTTCAGAATAAGCTCTGAGTTGGCGTGGCTTCAATGGTCGCTCTGCTGGCTTGTGAACATTGCAATGCAATGTGCACTCCCGTAGACCCATAACCAACCTATGGTAGAAGGGGAGGAAGGGGAGTATCAGGCCCCGAGAAGAGGCCAATTTCCCTTGTGTTACCTAAGTTTCCTTTTCCCTACAGTTTTGACCCAAAGGGGATGGGACCATAGCAGAAGAGGGTGGATCAAGGACTCCTTCATGTCCTGTTATGACATGACCAAACCCCATAGAGAGTTCTGTGGCATCAAAGGGTATTTTCAGATGTTACGAGATCACGCTCAACCACAGTGGATGCCCACATAGTGATCGTGATCCCGTAACGTCTGATGGGTGGAACGGAGGTTCCCCCCCAGATGTTTACTCCCGTGAATCACGGGGGGGGGTGGGGAATCACAGGGTGTCTTCAGACGTTACGCGAACACGGTGAACCACGGTGAATACCCACCTGTGGTCACCGTGTCCCGTACGTCTGTTCACGGCATGCCAGATGTTGGCCACGGTCAATACCCACATGGGGTTCGTTTGAACCACGCTTCCCGGGCTAGCCGGGGGAAGGTCCCGGGAAGCGTGGTCAAACGGACCCCGGGCCGTGGCCAAGGAAAAGTAACGTCTGGCCGCGTGCCACGGCCCGGGATCCCCGGTGGGATCCCGGGCCGTGGCACGATCGGCCGGACGCGGCGGCCGCATTGGCCCCGCCGCCCACCCGTCTCCTCGGAGGGCGGGCGGCGGGGTGCGTGGAAGGGGCGGCCCCAGCCCCGCCCACTTTCCCCACCGGGGTCCCCCCGGCACGTCTGTTGTGCCATTACGGGGTGACCCCGGCGGGGAACGAAGCTGTTGGTGCCGGTACGGGGCCAACGGCCAACGTAACGTCTGAAAATACCCACATTCACCACGCAATCGGAGGTCCTGCCCGGACCATCCCCGATTGTGTAGTGAATGCGATTCCCCCCGTGAGCAAGGGGATTGTCACGTCTGTCCCACTGCCACGACCCGGAATCAGTGGCGGGATTCTGGGCCATGGTCACTGCAGGCGGGCGCTGCGGCCGCATTGGTCACAGCGCCCGCCCGTCTCCCAGGAGGGTGGGCGGTGAGGGAGCCTGGGGGGGCAGGGCGCCCCCTCCCCGATTCCCCGCCGGGATCAGTCGGCACGTCTGTTGGACGTGCCGGTTTGATCCCAATGGGGGATCAAAGGGTGATTCCGTGATGGGGCCAATACAGGCCCTGTCACGTCTGAAAATACCCAAAGTGCTCAGTAAGGGGTGCGGGCTCATCATATAGGGGGAACGCAGCCTCTTTGCTCCGCCCCCTTTCTGACATGGCCTATTAGGGATGTGAAGCAGGCACACTGTTTGTTTGGTTTTACCTTTGTGGTTTCCAGATACAAAATGTTCATTTTCAGGGGTTTCATTACACCCCCCACCCCCTGCTGTTTTCATTCCTTTGTCATGTCCTTTTTTTTTTTTTTTTTTAAAAGGAAAAAAATCACGGTTTTGCGTGTGCAAAATGGCTGGCAGGGCCGTTCTATGCACGTGCATTCTTTCCCAAAAAAGCACCGGCAGCATTGGCGCCATTTTGGAAAAGGGCATCCAGGGCATCCAGTTGGTACATGTGCCAGACCATTCTGTGCCCTTTCCCAAAATGGAGTTGACGCGGCCAGTGGCATTTTGGAAAAGGTTGTGCACACACAGAATGCCCCCCGGAGGCCATTTTGCATATGCGCTGTAATTTTTTAAAATTAATTTTTAATTTTTATTTTGGTAACGACAATGGACGCAGGCGGCTGCTATGGAACGTGTCCTCCAGAGAGGCTCGGAGGCATAGCTGAGGCCAATGCCCACTTACCTGGACCAATCTGGGCTAATGGGGGCTTGCACATCTGTTCTGTGCCCAAGCTCCACTGGAACTCCTCAGACCTCAGGAGTTGTTTGGCGGGCCGGTGAGCATGCCATACAGCTGATGGGGGAAGGGAGCGCCCCCTCTCAGCTGTTTGGTGGCAGATTTTCCCGGTGCCCAGTCCTGCTGAGCACCATTGGCCTGGGAATTATGTCCCATGTGGACAGCTCCTTGGGCTGATCTGGGACATGGAGGGACCGGTGACATCATCCCCCATGCCTCAGCTACTGGGGAAGGGATGCACATGTGAACAGTCCTCCCTGCTAATCTCAGGCGTGGTGGCTGCAGTGGTTCACCCCAAAACAGACCAGGGAGCCGCCTTACTGCTGTCATGTCTGTTTTCACCCCAAGTAAAGTACCACAAATGAACTCCACCTTTTTCTTCTGCATCTGCAAAATTTCTGCAAATTTTACATCTCTAAGTCTAAGTAATCAGATTGTCTTTCCAAAAAAAGTTCTACTGCCACTGGCTTGTGACCATTGCAATGCAATGTGCACTCCCGTAGACCCATAACCAAACTATGGTAGAAGGGGAGGAAGGAGAGCAAAAGGCCCCGAGAAGAGGCCAGTTTTCTCTGTGTCCAGTGTTTCTACGGCACACTGCATACCAATGAAAAAGAGTTGCTACCTACTCGACATGCAACATAGAGCTGAAAGAGGAACCTAACTTGGTACCTGTGGGAAATACCTGCCTTTTCGCGGACCGTGTCAGGTAATTGACAGGCGACCTGAGTACCGATCGGGTACCCAGAAAGCTGAAAAACGGATAATTTTCAGTAATGATTTTTTGATTGTCTGGTTACTGATCAGTAAATCGGGACAGAAAACTGAAAAATCGGGACCCAAAGTCAATATTTCAGGACCTTCCGTTGACATTCCAGGACATCAGATACCCAAATCAGGTCAAAATCGGGTACTAAGGCCGCTTTTACACGAGGCACTGAAAAGCGCCTCCTGAGTCCCGCGTTGAGAGAAAAGCCACGCGGGCAGTGTTTACATGCTCCCCACGTGGCTTTTCTTTCAACGCGAGACTCAGGAGGCATTTTTCAGCACCTCGTATAAAAGCGGCCTAACTTTTACCCCAAATTTTCAGTTCAATTTGGGTACTGTAGGTTAAATGGGTATACTCTTTTATTTTGCGGGTACTTGTTTCAGTAAGTTCTAGTGCTACATGATTTTGAGACGTCTCTCTCGGGAAGGATATTGGATTTCACACATGGATAGTATTCTTCACTTTACAAATGATAGCAGGAATGGGTGAGCAGACTGAAATAGCAAATTATGAATCTTATTCTTGAAGTCTATAATTTTACTCCTTCAATGATTTCAGGTTTAGGAATATGATTTCCACTAATGGAGGAAGCCGATAGCAGGACGGAGAAGTCAGCTCGGTTTCCTGGCTCAATCAGGTAGTTAAATGCTAAATGACAGGTGGTTCCTATCCTATCATTTGCACCTACAGTTAATTGCCCCAGCAACCGTTGGTGGGTACAAAGTTAGAGTCTGTGAGTGATTTCAGAAGTGACGCATTCCAATTCACCACAGTGAATTCCACCCCGGTGTGAACGGATTCACCGCAGGCTGTGGTGACACGTGCGGCCCCAACAGAAGTGACCGGATTGTGACCACCACCCGGGGGCAATCAGAGAGAACATGGGTCGGGGGAACACAACAGACATGCAGTGAAGATGTGGACCGCGGTTTGAGCCCCAGAATGCACCGTGGCTGGGGTCAATTCCTTCCACCACGGCTGCGGGTTTCCGTTCAGAAGTTACTTTTCATTCACCCCTACTGTGGTGACCATTCACCACACTGGGTGTCTTCAGACGTTACGAGATCACGGTGAACCACGGTGAATACCCACCTGTGGTCACCATGTCTCGAATGTCTGTTTGGCGGGCGCCAGATGTTTGCCAAGGTGAATCCCCACATGGGGTCAGTTTGAACCACACTTCCCGGGCTAGCTGGGGGAATGTCCTGGGAAGCGTGGTCAAACGGACCCCGGGCAGGGACCAATGAAAAGTAACGTCTGGCCGCGCGCCACGGCCCGGGATCCCCGGCGGAATCCCGGGCCATGGCGCTGCCGGCCCGACGTGGCGGCTGCACTGGCCCCGCCGCCCGCCCGTCTCCTCAGAGGGCGGGCGGCGGGGTGCGTGGAGGGGGTGGGGCCGTGCGGCTGCACGTTGCGCCGCGAGGCCCCGTCCCCTCCTGGGTTCCCCGCCGGGATCCCCCCGGCACGTCTGATATGGTGTGACGGGGCGACCCCGGGGGTGAATGAAGCCGGTGATTTCGGTACTGGGCCAAAGGGCCCCGTAACGTCTGAAATCACCCACTTCTGGACCTCCTCCCACCCTGACCTCACGAAGCATGGTTAGCTTCACCCCGGGCCGCGTTTGACTGTGGTGAACATCTGGATGCGAGCAAACAGACATGCACGGCGCTTTCACCACCCCCCGCATTTGACTGAGGTTGACTGTGGTGGGCATTCACCACGTCACTTCTGAAATCACCCTGTGTTTTCAAAACAATGGTTCAATGTGTATTCTAATTCCCAGGCTCCATTTGCTCCCGTTCTAAGCCAAGCAACCTGTTCTACTGGAAAATGAATGCAAGTCGGTTTGACAGAATGCGTGTTTTTTGTTTTGTTTTTTAAATGACGTGTGTGCTATTTTAGGGGGATGGGGCTACTTAGATCTAAATGTCTTTTTTATGCTGATAAACTTGTAAAAATAAAAATAATCTGGGCTCAGACATTCCATACTGGTAAAAATAATAATCCACCTTCTGAGGAATTTATTGCACATTTTAGATAAGTAATTAAGGGATAATGTTCCTGGCTTTGGAGTATATGAAGCAATAAATGGCTTTTGTGAATGATTAAATGTCAAACCAAAGCTGAGGCATTTGTTTCCTGAAAAAATTTCTATTCCCTGACCCCCTTCTCCCCTGTATTTTATTTTGTTTTGCCCTGGGAACAAGTGGATATGTGTGCCCCTGGGAACAGGGGACCCATTAGGGGGGTGCACGCAGGTGGGAAGAGGACTCCTTGCTCTTCCCCCCCCTCAGAAAAAGCCAAGAGGGAGGGTGCAGGCAGGGGCAACGAACCAGAAAAGCAGCAGCGCAGTTGTGATGGGAGCCATCCCAGGACCCGCTCATCGGGTTGCGTTCAGGTACCAGTTAGTGTCCAAACGCGACCAGGGCCGGCGAGTCATGCACCTCAGATTCAACAGAGTGCCCAACTGGCTGGATGCCCAGTTGTAGTTTGAATTAAGAAGCCAAAAATAAGAAATGGGTCACTCACTTCCACCTCCTACACCCCTCTAGTGTTTGGAAACTGGACAAGTGGGTGAAGCGCCTGCCGTTTGGGTAGACCAGGAAGTGGGGCTTTAAGGCAAGGCCAGTCTTACCCTGAGAGATGGCCGACCAGCCTCTCTTTGAAAACCTCCAGCGAAGGAGAGCCCACCACCTCCCTAGGTAATTTGTTCCACTGTTGAACAGCTCTTTACTGTTAGGAAGTCCTTCCTAATGCTTAACTGAAATCTGCTTTCTTGTAGTTTGAGCCCATTATTTCTAGTCTTACCTTCGGGGGCAAGAGAGAACAAGTCTTTGCCGTCCTCTCTGTGACAGTCCTTCAGGTAGTGGAAGACCACTATCCTGTCTCCCCTTAGTCTTCTCTTCTCAAGGCTAAACATACACAGCTCCTTCAACCTTTCCTCACAGAACTTGGTTTCCAGACCCCTGAGCATCCTTGTCGCCCTCCTCTGAACCTGTTCCAATTCTTCATGAACATCTTTGGGCCCCAAGAGTTGAGGGCACCAGTAGCCCTGCACAAATTATAAGCCTGGCCCATCTTTAAGTGATCTTTAAGTGATCATGAAGAAGGAGAAGGAGATGCCACCCCCTAACTTTAAACTCTTACCTCCTGCACCCCCAACGCTACGACCTTCATCCAGAAAATCACTTAAACACATGCTTAACTATAAATATGCAAATAGTATCCCAGGACTGACGCATACTCACTCTCTCTCCACGACAGATCTGAGCAGCACCAGTGTCTGGTTGAGCACGCTTGCTAAATGCAATTTATCGCATGGTATTACATTCCTCATGCACCACTGACTACCTCACTGGCACCCGCTAACCCATCTCAACGCCCCTGAGCCATTTCCAAAGAGCTGCTTTTAAAAAAAATATTCAAACCAGCCTGCTCAAAATGGAGGGGGGGGGACACCCCCTCTTTCTTTCCCAGTAGGTGGGATGTTCTATCGTCTTGCTCTGAGGTATATTTAGATCTCTGCTTTAATCCTAGCCACAGCGTCTGAAAACGGAGTCCATTGTATCACTTCTTTCCCTCATACTCTAAAGCTTTGCTTTCAAATAATTATTTGTTTGTTTGGATTTATACTAGGGCTGAAACAAGATTTTACCAAAACAGAAAATCTCATCAAAATCCCAGTTCCCGATATTGTCTCAGTCGAGTTGAGAACCTTTTGGTAATGTCTTGACCAAACTTTTGTTTCTATTTACCCACATTCTGCTTACCGCTTTGCCGTCCATTTCAAATCCCGAGGAGGCAATACTGATGCAATAACACATTTCCTGCACTCCATTTCCCCTTGTACATCCTTGTCAGTGGGATCAATTCCACGCCCCGCGAGCGCTGCACGCATACAATCCATTTGCAGCACATTGCCGCGTGGAACTCACACAGATCCTGCGCCAATCCCATGCGGAGGCAGTTTGGGATTTCAGCCACCCATTGGCTGGTACGTCGCCAATCCCTTTACTAATCTGCAATCTGGTTGCAGATTCTTCAAAGCAAAGAGAACAACATAGATCAACAATTCTGATTGGAGGTCCTGAAAGAAGGTTAAGGGGTGGTCTATTTGCGTAGTGATTGGCTCAGAAATGTGGAAACATCAAACCCAGAAGTAAAACAGTACTCTCAGTTATGCGGCAAGTAATAAATAAACAGTACACGGTAAACGTCAAGCAGAAAGTTGGTAAATCTGGATGGCATCTTGTGGTATTGTGGAAATCAAGAAATCACATTGGTATCAGGAACTGGTCGGGAAGTCAATCCCAGTTCCTCATATGGCAACATTTCTCAGAAGCAGCAATTTAGTCATTTTAGCCCTAATTGATAGTCATTTAGCCCTAATTGATCCCTGCATTACCTTCAGGGCAGGTCACTACACTTAAAAACACCACATTAAACAGGTGTAAAATAGATACACAATATAAAAACAATGTAAACCCCACAAACCAGTGTCTACCGTACGCCTGGTCAACTAAAAAGATCTGACATTTGTCTCCAGAAAATGGTTAGGCTCAGGCTTGCCTGAACCCCCAGGGGAAGTGAGCTCCCAGGTTGCAGAGCACCCATCAAGAACGCCTTTCCACCTGCCTTTGCTGAGCGAACCTGGCTATGTCAGTCTCATTCAGCGAAGGCAGATGGAAAGGCATTCTTGACTGCCTTTCTCTATGATGGAATTACCATTCTCTATTTAATTATAAATTAAATGATAATTTAATTATAAATTCTCTGTGATGGAATTACCATGAAGTCATTCTTGGATGACCTTTGGGATCATGTTGGAGCATGGGGAAGGAGTTGGTCAGCCAGGTATGTAGGGCCCAGGCTGTTTGGGCACTCGTATGTTATTCTGCCTACAGTGTGCAATTTCATATTGTTTTGTTAATTATGAAAACATTAATAAATGGATCCCCATCCGTTTTTGTAACTAAGGGTGAAAACAGACATGACACTAAACATCCTTTAAATACCGTTGGTGGTTATTTATACATGTTGCAGGGCTGTATTGGTGCCCTATGCGGCCCTGCAACATGCACAAATAATAGGAGTGGGACTTCAGGCAAAAAAACGGATACCGGTTTTACCGGATACCGGTTTTCAAAAAACGGATTTACCGGATTAGAACCGGTATACCAGTACCGGTATTTTTACATTGATTTCAATGGGGAACTGTCCCCATTGAAATCAATGGGGGGAAAAAATACCTTCCTCCTCCCCTTCCCAGACTGTGCTGGTGGAAGGGGGGCCACCCCCCCACTCACCCTGCCCAGCCTGGATTTAAAAATTTTTTTTAACCTAAATTCGCTGCTAGTGCAGTCTCCGTGCCGCTGCCGTGCCACTGTCGGCGACCCGGACCCCACACCAACAGGTACGAGGGTGATCCCTGGGGTCAGGGGTAGTTTAACACACACCCTACCCCAGGGATCACCCTACCCCCCACCGAGGGATCGCCTACCTTTTGCGCTCTGGGCGGCAGCGGCTGCAGCACAGCAGTCTGGAGGCTTCAGCGCTGGCTGGCTTCAGCACTTTACTAGGCCTTCCGGGGAAACCCGGAAGTTCCCCGGAAGGCCTAGTAAAGTGCTGAAGCCAGCCAGCACTGAAGCTGCCGGACCACCGTGCTGTAGCCGCCTGGAGCGCAAAAGGTAGGCCATCCTGGGTGGGGGGTAGGGTGATCCCTGGGGTGGGGTGTGTGTTAAACCACCCCCACCACAAGGATCATCCTAGTACCTGCTGGTGTGGGGTCTGGGTCACCGCCGCCGGCACGGCAGCAGCCCGGAACCTGCACTAACAGGGACTTCGGGTAAAAAATTTTTAAAAAAAAATCCAGACTGGGCAGGGTGGAGGAGGGAAAGTGGGTTCCACCCATGCAGCCTGGACGGAGGAGGGAAAGTGGGCTTTGTTTTTTTTTCTTTTACATTGCGGCCATTCATTTCAATGGCCGCAATGTAAAAAAATCCGGCACGGGGAACTGGCACAGGTCCCCCAATTATTGGATTAATTCGATAGTGCTGGTACAGCAAAATACCGGCAGTATCGGATACCGGGGGAACTGAAATTCCCACCCCTAATAAATAACCACCAAGGGTGGTTAAAGGGTGGTTAGCGTCATGCCTGTTTTCACCCTAAGGTAACGAAAATGAATGAATAAGCAAACGACATTTGTTTCATTTTATTTTATTAAGAACAATAATAAAAAATCACTGCACAGGCACAAAATGGCCACTGTAACCTTTCTGTTCATAGGCAGCCCTTGTCCAAAATGGCGCTAGCAGAGTTGGCGTCATTTTGTAAAAGGCCCACACGTGCACAGAATAGCCCTGGTGGCCATTTTGTGCACGCGCAGTGATTTATTGTTTTTTTTAGTTCTTGTTATTGTTTTTTAATAACAACAACAATAAATAAAATAAATGAAACTGATAAATAAATGAAAATAGTAGAGTCGTTCATGAAACCCCCTGAAAATGAATGGATTTTAAGAAACAAAAACAAATGAGGTGCCTTCTGCATACCCCTGCTCCCCAGTCCATAGTTCACACAAAACATTCCGCATTTGGGGTAGAACAAATCTGGTTTAAGGCTAATCTGGAGTGGTGATAAATCCCCCTGGAGTAAATGTCTTTGTGTGACTGCTTCTAATCAGGACAAGGGTGGGTGGGTTATACTACCTCCTAGTGATTCTTATGATAGGAAGCTGCTGCATCCCCAGTAAAATACCCCAAAGGGTAAACTGCCACACATTACCCCAAGGCCTGCTGAGGGGGGGATGGGTGATCCTTTGCGTTGGGCTATTTTACTCTCAGGTAACTGTTCGTGTGACTATTCTAACGCACCAACAGTGGAATAATTCACTCCAAGTAAAATAGCTTTTGAGTAGCAGGGGTATTTTACTGCCTGGAAAAAAATACTAATCTCAATTGTTTCCCCTCCCTTGTCCATCCTAGATGGCAATGTTTTGGGGGCAGGGAACCTGTCTCTAATTACAACTATTCAACACCAGGCACATTGCTGGTGCTGGAAGAATGAATGAATGCTGCTAATAATGAAATGAATGAATGAAAGAGAAAATGAAGAAGTAAATGAACGAATTAAAGAAGGAAGGAATGCTAATAATACGGTGTCTGTCAGCATCACATCCAGCTGGCGGGATAGAATGATGCTAGTTCTGTGTCAGCTCAGGCAGTCCCATATCCCTGGTATGGGATGCCGTCTCAGAGCATTATTATTAATTATTATAATTTTATAATATAGGGACAGCAATGTACCTAGTGCTGTACAATCAGTAGTTAAAGACAGGTGAGAGTGAGACACAAGACAGGTCCCTCCCTGCCCCAGGGGGCTTACAATCTAAAAGAGATAAGGAAGGGGGAGACAAGGGGGAGGAGAACATTAAGAGAGAAAAGGATATATTCATTAAGCTGAAAGGTTGTAGGCTCAGGTACTTAGCTTTATCAATCCAGAGTGGTGTAAAGGGATCATAAGATTGGTCGGACATTCTCTGTCTCTTTCTTTGTGGAGAATATACAGTCCTTTACGCATTATACAAGTTTCATTCCTTTCACCCTGAGGCCAAATGTCTAGTGTCTGATCTCTATTTCACTTTCCTCCGATGGATACCGAGGGCCTTATCACTTTCTGAGCATATCCAGGGCTCGCGGGAGAATTCAGCTCGTAGTAAAACGTGATGCAGGCGTGACCAATGGTATCAGAGGAGCATGACCAAGTGGTTTTAAAAAAATGAATCTGATGAGGAAAAAAGACTTTCCCAACCTATCGGTCTCATTCCAAAGGGGAAAGGCAAATAAAAATGTATAAACCACTGAGACAAGAGTGATGGACGAACTGTAAGACTTTACAGGAAAGATTAATAGAGACACATTAGCAGTAAATTGTGTGAATGGCTTTTATATAACAATTCCCCTTGAGAATGTACATAGCAAGGCCAACAAGACAAAAAAATAATAAAATGCTCTTAATGCTGAGTTGACGTTATGGCACCTCTCACTAAGTGGTCCTATTATACAAAATCTTCCTTTTTTAAATGCGCGAGCAAATGTACACTCTTGGGGAAGACGTGGCATGTTGTTCAGACAGAGACACAGTCGGAATTGTGCTAAGGAGGAATGTTCTGACCCCATGAGCTGTTTGGCACTTTCCATCTTGCTCTCTTCCACATTATAGTCACTCTTACATTCACTCTTGGAGAGGGCGGGAGCTCATTCTCTCCTTTCCCCTCCTGACTGCACTAAGACAGGAACAGGCCCCACACCGAGACTGAGCCACTGCTATGGGGTGATACCACACAAGACAGGAAGGGGAGGCTACCATGCCTTGGGGAGCCTTACTCCACTCTGGGCAGCTGGTCTATACAACACAGTGCATTGTGTGCCCAACAGCTGCCAGATGTCCCCCCTCCCCATCCTGATTGGGGGGGGAGCAGCTGGTTGCTACAGGATGCATACTCAGAAAAATTCTAAGGCTATGTCATGGAGCAGCCTCATCCTAAGGGGGGTAAGACTGCCCAGGGCAGGGCTACCCGAGTGGAGGTTCCATGCTTGCCCCGCCATGCAAAGTACACCACTACGGGTCTGTGAGCAGCGGGCAATGTTGCCCATTGCATGCAGCCATGTAATGGATGGGAGCAGAATCTTCCTCAGGCCGGGTGAGGGAGGCAAAGTAGAACCGGACACCAGCTCATGTGACTGGCATTGCGACCTGTCCCAGATGTAGTAGGATCTCCAAGAGCTTCTCAGGGGTGTGGGGGGAGCTCATGTGCCCAGCTCCCCATGCTGGCCTCACAGTGTAGTGTCAGTGATTTCCCATCATGGGGGCCACACAGGGGTCAGGCCCTCACTGCTTGTGTGGCCTCACCCATTGTGGCTCAGTTCTGGAGAAGGAAGAGGAAGAGACTAGGGATATGCGAAGAGAATGCGCTTTGGATGTTCGGATGTTTGGTTCGAAAACTGACTTCGGGTTTGGTTGTTCGGTTTGGCAGAGTTCAGTTTGGCCGAACATGGCCGAACATTCGAAAAAGCGCTATCGGTACCGATATCGATACTGAATTCGAAGATTTTTTTTCGGTATCGGGATCATTTGGCCCTGAGACCACCCCTGGTCTCCACCCCTGGTGCCATGAAGTCTGCTCCTCAGCTTTCTCCCCCTTCCAGTCATGTGTTTTCTGCCCGAATGGGTCTTCCAGTCACATTTTCCCCGCCCCTGAACTCATCCGAACTCACCTGAACATGACCGAACTGTTCAGTTGTTTCCGAGTTCGGTTCGGGCGTTTGGTTTGGTCATCTGAACAGACAGAGTTCGGTCCGAACTCCGAACATCTGAACCGCCTTCGCACATCCCTAGAAGAGACATGGCTTACCACCTGCCAAAGAAATCATTCAGTCCCTTCTCCTCCCTATGAATTTCTGGAAGGGAGGAAAAGTAGGAGTGGGAAGGACTAATCTCAAATTTCAGCTCCAGCAGCTCAAGCTGAGTGATCTACTACTAGTGTATCTGCTGGTAAAATGTAAGGGCCATTTAAAAATTTTCCTTATGGCTCTGCAAAGCTGGACTCACCACTGATCCAAGGTCGACTTTATCACAGGATGACACTGGGTGACCACTCTGGGCCCTACTATTTTTTCTAACTTCTTGGGGCCCCATACCTGTGGAACCACCTCATGCCCTGGGCCATGGTGCCGCCCCTGTGGTCAGCTGGGGACACCTGACTCGAAGTCCCCCAGGTTTCCCAGGTGGTGACAATGGGGAGGCATTATCGGTGGCCACTCCTAGGCTCTGGAACTTCCTCCCAACAGAGGCCCGCCTACCCCGGACCTCCCTTCTTTTCGAAGACAGTGCAAGAACTGGCTGTTTCACCAGGCCTTTGGGGAGGGAGACGGGGAGGGTGGGTTAGGGTTGGTGGGGGGAGCATCTGATGTTCAGTTCTGCTCTTTTAATGAATTTATGGGTTTTAATAAGTTTTATAAGTTTATAATGGTTTTATATTTAAAATTGTTGAGGTGTATTTTAAATATGTTGTGAGCCGCCCCAAGCTGCTACTGTGAGCAGGAGGGAGTGGGCTACTAATGCATTGAAATAAAATAAATAAATAAATAAATATATAGTGGCCCCCGTTTTCACCAGAACAGAGTGTGGGGGCTCCCACTCCTAATGGGGCCTAAACCATGACCACCTCTAGGGCTTTTTGGAGGTTGCCTCTGAGATGGTGGGGCTACGGAGGAGGGGTGAGGTTGCCAGTCTTGCCAGAGGCCCCACATTTAATCTTTGCCCTGGACCCTGCATTGCCCTGAGGTACTGAGAGGAGGCCTGTGGGTATGAGGGAACACTGAGTGAGAGAAGTGTGGTGTAGTGGATAAGGTGCTAGATTTGCACCTGACTGAGAAGCCATGGTTCAAATCCCTCTTTACCCCTGGACAAGTCACACAACCTCTCAGCCTCAATTTCTCATCTGTAAAATGCAATATGTGTGTGTCTGTATTTCCTTATGTTCCCCTCACCCATGTCCATCTTAGATTGTAAGCCCACTGGGCAGGAACCGGTTTCTGAAAATCTTTTATTGTAAAGCGCTACGTAGGCCTAGTGGTGGTACGGAAATGCATAGTAGTAGGCTGGATGCATCCAGACGCCAGACCATTCAGGGCTTTGTATATTATTAGTAAAATTTTGAACTAGAAAACAGGCAGCCAGTGTAGCTCATGAAGAACGAGTGGAATATGTTAATACAATACAAAATTCGCTATTTATTGCAGCTCTAGAATTTGATAAATAATGACCCATTCACATTTGTTTCAGCAAGGTGATTAGAAAGAAGGATTTGTTTCCATCTGTATTTGTGGTTTGCAATATTTGTTTCATTTTTCTTTTTCTTAGGTGTTCTTCACGCAAAGCGTAATAGGGAACACCTTACGTGGAGGCTGACTCTGTCTGTGCCCCTGTATCATCTCTGAATCTATACCAACCAGGCACACATGTGATACCTCATTTTAAAGGTCTCACTGAGACAAGGCTAAAATGCCCAGCCACATGTTTATGAGTTGAAGGGTTCCAGAGATAAGAGATACAAACCCCTAATGGCATGGTACAGCCATTACTGCTCCCTACAATGGTCGTGACATGGGCATGATGTTACAGTGCCCAATGATCAGAGACCTTAGTGCTAAATGCCAGGGTGACCAGTAGGGAGGGGGACAGAGCAAAGGGGGGGGGCATAGCCAGTGGGGCCAGCAGGGGAGGGAATAGGCGGGCAGAAGCCCAGGGACGGGATGTGTGTGGTGGAGGCGGGGACGGGGGCAGGCCTGTAAAGAATGCCTATGCTTTGCATTTATGGGTGCCCTGGGCATGCATCTCTCCTCTCCTGTCACTTTAGAATTTTAGTCACTTTGTCACTCCATCATTTCAGTTTTCATCCCATCATTATTCTGATATTTCTGTATTTGGCACTTTGTACACTTCCCTGTTTCAGTACGTTGGCCTTTCGTTATTTAGTATTTTCTGGGCTTGGACAGTGGTTGGTCCAGGAGGGATGTCAACTGGGGAGGACAGAAGTCGGAATAGACAAAATAAATGTTCCACAAAAAAGGTAAATATGAATACACTCGAGACAGTATCTCAAACCATATCTTTTCAATTGTTAAATCAATAAATTCATGCATTACAATTATATACAGTTTATTTTATTACATTTACAATCAACATCTTTTTATTATCGGCCTCATCTTGTTTCGAATTAGTGACTGCAGAAAATTGCATAATACCCTATAAATATATCCAGTTGATTTTAATGCATTTAAAATAAAAATCTTTTTATAACTGACCTCATCTTGTTTGGAATTAGTGACTATAGAAAATTGTATAATGCATGATAAATATGTACAGTAGATTTGAATACATTTAAAACCAAAATTTTTAAAATAATTGACCTCATTTTGTTTTGAATTAGCTACTGCAGAAAATGACAGACTCTAGGAACGGAAAGACCTTTGCATAAGTTGCTTAGCATGCTTAAAAATGAAAGCGCTGATCTTGAAGTCTCAACTGCACAGGTCGCGCATGCTGCGGCCATACTACATTCTTTCCAGAAAGGTTGCACGTGGATTGCATACAGGTTGCACGTGCACCATTTTTGCACAGCGTGTGTGGATGAGGATCAGGTTTATTTTTATTTTATTATTTACTTAATATATTTATATCCCGCCCCTCCTGCAAGTAGCTCGGGGCGGCTAACAAATTTCAATTAAAACAATTTTAAAAATATTAAAACAATCATAAAAATCTTACAAGAACAGGGAGGACAGAAATTTACAAAAAACAATAAGGAAGGGTAGGGTGATAAAAACCCATTAACCCACCCACCCCAAAGGCCTGGGCGAACAGCCATGTTTTACAAACTCGCCGGAATCTTAAAAGGCTCGGGGCCAGGTTGCAGGTCAGCAAAAGTTTTCTCTGGCCAAATAGGAGTAGGGTGGGTGGATTTTAGGGGTGAGGGTGTATTTTTATGGGATTTATATTGTATTTCTTGTTGTAATTGTAAGTCACCCTGAGCCACCAGAGTAGAAATCTATATACATAAATAAGGAAATAAATAAATAAATAAATAAATAAGAACAAACAGATTTAAATCAGCAATACGCAGGCCCGTCTTTTTGCCAGTGCATGCTCACGCATACAATAGAACAATTGCAGCAGGGATACAATTTGATGTGTGTGGTTGTTGTTGTTTTTCTTTAAAGTTTTGAATGTGATCGGTCCATCTCTGTGACAGAATGCAGCAGGAAGTCATGAAAGTATTGAATAAAAAAAAAACCCTATGTGACCAAAGTCAACAAAGTCAACAAAGTACAAAGTACCCCAATACTGAAATAACAAAGAAACAAATTGTGTCTGGATGATGAAGACAAATTCAGATATTCATTTGTGGGAATGAATATGCAAATTCAAAAAATGCAAATTCTTTTTGGCCCTAGTTAAAAGCACTCCCATATGTTGTTAGGTCTTGCAAGCGGCACAGAGTCAGCAAAAGGATTCCCCCCCCACCCCAATAATCAAACTCATTCCCAAGCAAAAGATAGAATCAAAGGGTTTGTTGCGGAGAGAGGAGAAAATCTCCCAAGAGATGCAGTCATTTGCCACTAGCCTACCTGCTGGCTTTAGAATCTCTGGCCCACAATTTGTTCGGTCCTACCCAAGGGGATTGGTTGTGACAGCAGGGCACCTGTGTGACCATGGGTATTTCAAAGAGATGAAAATATGGTGCAAAGCTCAGATGAGAATGCCTACTCCTCTGTTTTGTACACTTACAGAAATGTATTTGCTTTGCTGTTGGCAATCTACTACCGAAAGTATGGTAGCTGGGGAATTGTAAATTCCCCAAGCTTCTGGATGGGAGCAAAAACAGGTTCCAATGTTACTGCTGAAATGACAAATGTTCTTCTTTTAGAGTCGCTGTTTCAAAGAGAAGACCTGACTGTCCTGTCCGTTACAGAGCGCTGAAGCCAACGTGACTCTGTTGAAGCTAATGAGTGACATCTTCAGATGTATAATGCATAGCTGTGTCTGCCACTTCAGTGATCCAGGGTTTTATGTGCATCAGAGTTTGCCAGAGTTCAGATCCAACATCTCTTTTCATACCAGGGCTCAACCCTGACATCTCCAGCTAGATGCGATCACTGTTGTTGCTCTAAAAGTTTAACCCAGGGCTGGTTAAAATTAGATAGGGGCCAGGACTAGTGCTGAAACAAGTACCCATAAAAACGGGTCTCCACATCAAATTTCTGGTGCTCCAATCTACCCCAAAATTTCAGGAACAATTCCTTACTTGATTAGTACCCAATTTGGGTACCTGATATCATGAAATACCAACTTCTGGTACCAAAATACTGAATTCTGATGCCAAAAGATTGACATCTGGTGCCAATTTTCTTTTTTAGTTTTCATTCCATTTTTCTGAGTTTCTGCCCTGATTTACTGATTTATAACCAGTAAATTGGTAATGGTAAATACCATTTTGTGTGTGGCTAATCTGGTACCTGATCAGCACTCAGGTAATCTGATAAGTACCCAACACAGTTCTTGAAATTACAGGAATTACCTGTGGATAGTAAATCAGATACCCGTTTCAGCTCTTGCCAGGACTGTTTGGTAGGGCTGAAATGAGAATCAATAATAATCTCGAGAATCTCATGAGAATCGAGAAACAGGGTTGAGATCTTGGAGAAAATAAATCTCCCCCCTACCCCAGCTGGCCCAGGCCGATGTTCCAGCCTGGAGAAATTGAAGTGGGAGGGAGATGAGGGAGGGAGGAGGATGCCAAGCTGTCCTTCCCCAGCTCTCTTACCTTGCCTGGGGCTGGTAGCTCAGGGGAGCCCAGGGCCAGACCAGTCTCTTTGGGGAGCTCCCAATAGAGAATTATCAGGAATTGGAGGGGAAGAGCAGGATTCAGGGGACAGACTTAGCGGACATCTTCAGCATTCTATCGGCTAGCAGGAGTCAGCAGCCAACAGAATGCTAAAAAGCTGTACTGAGCCTGCCTCTTCCTTTTGGCTCTCCCCTGTCCCATCTGGAAGTCTGGAAGAAGCAGAAGCCTCTGCCCTGGCATGGTTGAAGCTGGGGCTGCTGTGAATGGGCAAAGAGGGGGCTGCTACTGATACTTATCCTTGTCTGGCAAAGAGGATTTTGGCTGGTGGAGCAATGGGGCCTGGTATGGTAGCTCCAACATCTCCTCTGAAAAGCTCCATACATCTGGGGTTCTGAGGGTGTAGGACTTCTGGGACAGGTTTCAGCCCCAACATCCCCCCTTAATTAATTAATTAACTAATTAATTAAACACTCCAGTGAACCAATGCTTATTTACAGTATTGAGGTTTAGTGGTTGTACAATCGACCTTCAGCTCAACATTCTGCCTGTAACTCTGAAATCAGTCCATTGTGGAAGGGTGATTTCAGACGTGACGATATCACAGTGAACCACGCTCAATTCCGCGTGGTGGCTGTGATAGCGTCACATCTGTTGGGGGAAACGGATGTTTCCCCCCAGATGTTACCACGACTGGGGATTGCATTCGACACGTGAACAGCCAAAGCGGGGGTACCGGAGGCCGCCGCGTGTCGAATGCAATCCCATGCCGGGGTGAACCCCGGCATCACGTCTGGTCGGGTGCCACGGCCCGGGATCACCGGCGGGACCCCGGGCCATGGCGAATCCGGCGTGACGGGGTGACCCCGGCGGGGAATGACTAGGGTGATTTCGGTACGGGGCCAACGGGCCCCGTTACGTCTGAAATCACCCAAAGTCTCCAACACTACAGCCAGCAACAACCAAACTTATATCAGATGCTACCTACTTAATATAAAAACAACTAGACCTGTAGAGTCAAGAGTTAGCATGGATTAAATATCATTAAGACACAGCATCGGTTGTTTGGTGTTTTTCTTACATAAGTTATTTATGATGTCCCAACACGGTGTCCATATAAGGTAAAAGTTCTCCAATTTTTTCATTAATTCTTCAGATACATGCTCCATGGTGAGCATAAACCAAAGACAATTAAGCCATATGGAGATCTTCAATCCATGATGAGGCAATTGTGTGCATCACTGCAAGACGTAGTTGGTTACATGCCTGTGTTTTAATATCCCTGCAGTTGGGAAAATACTGAGCAACCATATTTATGTGAGGTCAGATTTGGGACAAAAAGCTTTTTATCTTGGGACAATCCCACCAGGCATGAATATATGACCCCTCATCCCCACATCCCCTCCAGCATAAGCTGGGGTATGTGTTATTTATCTGATGAATTTGTAGAGGGGTCATATAAATACAGAGGGTGATCTTGACTTGGGGTTCTTTAACAGCTAACGACCAGGCATATGTGTTAATAGCAGTTCATATAATATTGTTTGAGAAATCCGATTTTGAAAATGTAAGATGTGCTGCTCGTACTCTACAACTGAGCATAAACAAGGCTCTTTCTGTTGCCATCATTGACAAGAAAGTTAGCAAGTGTCATAAAATTGTTGGTCACTTCAAGCGTAGCACGCATAAAGAAATTCTACTCTTAGCAAAACGTCTGAAATCACCCAAAGTCTCCAACACTACAGCCAGCAACAACCAAACTTATATCAGAACTTGGGCACCCAATTGCCTTTTGGGAACCCTATTTATTTATTTAAAACTCTTATATCTCGCCCTCTCCAACCACAGGTGACTCGGGGTGGCTTACAACAATAAAAACAAAATAACAATAATAATTCAATTGAAAGTCAATTGAAATACAACATAATATAAAATCCCTCCAGGAAATGCTGGGTATTACCATTACTGAGTTACTGATACCAATCAATATATTGGTAAAAGAATCAGGAGGATAAGCTGAAAAATAAGTAAAAGAAATGGAAAAATCGGGACAAAAAAACAGAATTTCAGTACATCTGGTAACCCATGAGTTACTACTCCGGTACTGATTGGAACATAATGAGTGTTTTCAGACGTTACAAGATCACAGTGAACCACGGTGAATACCCACCTGTGGTTATTGTGTCTCAAACGTCTGTTTGGCGGCCGCCAGATGTTCGCCATGGTCAATACCCGCATGGGGTCAATTTGAACCACGCTTCCCGGGCTAGCCGGGGGAATGTCCTGGGAAGCGTGGTGAAAGAGATCCTCAGCGGGGACAAAAAAAAAATAACGGCTGGCTGGGCGCCACGGCCCAGGATCACCGGTGGGATCCCGGGCCGTGGCGAATTCGGCCGGATGCTGAGGCCGCATTGGCCCCGCCGCCCGCCCATCTCCCCAGAGGGCAGGCGGCGGGGAGCATGGCGGGGGCGGGGTGTGCGGCTGCACGTTGCGCTGCGTGGCCCCGCCCCCTCCCAGATTCCCCGCCGGAATCCCCTGGCACGTCTGATATGGTGTGACGGGGTCACCCCGGTGGGGGATGGATTCGTTGTTTTCGGTACGGGGCCAATTGGCCCTGTAACATCTGAAAACACCCAATGTTGCTGGGTTGGGGCACGTACCTTTTACTATTTTTGTATGTACTTCGTTTCAACTCTAGTTCTGATTCAAAAAGTTTATTGTTCAAAGGTCACAGGGTTTTTTGTTTGTCATTCCTTTCCTTCCTCATTGCTTGCTCATTGGTTGATTGAAGTTCTGTTTAATAACCGTAAGTCGCTGATTGATTAATCAATATCATGTGATGTTCCGAAGGGCAGGAAGAGCTAGTGTTCCAGATAAATAAGAAATGGGGTGTCGAAGTAATGAATTCAGCCAGCATTGCAACAAATTGAAATGTTGGTTTACAAATACCTTAATTTGATTCAAGGATATGATTCATGAATATACAGTTCCAGGTTTTTTTTCCAGCTCTATGTGTTACCAGAAAGACAAGTGAACTTGGCTCAGAGTGTCTGTGTATTTATTTATCTGGATTTATTTCCTGGCCTTCTCTGAAGACTTAGGGCAACACGCAACAATTTACAATTTTATATATATTCAAATTATATATATATATAAACCAAGTAAAAATATGACTCTTTATAAAATTCCAGTTAAAATCACTCCCCCTCTGCTCCCACTTAAGTCCAATCTCCACCTGCTAAAAGCCTGATCAAATAAGCATGTCTTACATTGGCTTCAGAAAATGTCTGAATTTACAGAGAATGGCTGAGCAAGCACTTCACCACCAATCTTCTAACTCTCTGAGAACTGTCAAGTAAAAAGAATGATCACCTGAGTCCTTAGGGTTTACATGTCAAACATAGCAAAGTAGAACAAGATTCTTCACAGTAGTCCTCTCTGAAATCTTCAGGCTAGCCCTGTTCATAAGGCAAGGGCAGGAATCAATTAACATCAGGGGGATGGGAAGGAAAAGAGAGACAGAGATTTTTACTAGGAGAGAAGCAGAGTGTTTTAGCCAAGGGTGATCACAAAGATGGAAAATTTTGAAAGGCAACATGCTGTTCAACTTTTGTCAGCAGCACATCACTGATCAAGGGCCAGACTTCAGAGTATTGTGATGTGATGTGGCCACTGGCCACACCGCCCCAGGGATGGGACAACCTCTTATCCTTTACAACATGGAGGGGCTCCTGAATAGAATTCTAGCAGCACCCGCTGGATAACCTAAGAAAAAAGGTTATCTGGGCTTCACCCAGAGCCCTGAGAATGATCTATCAAAAACTGGAGATTCCAGGCCAAGCCAAACCCGTCAGGGTGGTAACTTTAGAAACAAGCCATGTGTGATATTTCCCCCCATGTAGTGTGGAATCATTCACGGGAGCAAAATGAAGACAGAATCAAAGCCTGGGTGAACGTAAGAAGTGCTATACTGGGTCAGACCAACAGACCATCGAGCCCAGACAGCATCCTGCCTCTGACGGCAGCCATTCTCAGTCACTTTGGAGAAGTCCCCAACAGGTCGGAATGGAGTGATCCTTTCCCTGCTGTTCACTCCCAGCTTCCGACAGTAAAAATGTACATCCCCGACCTACTTGGCAAAAAAGACCGAGACGAGACCAAGTGTTCCCATTCTGAAGGGAAATACCAACCTTTCAGGAGTGTTTGAGAGTGTCCATTGGTACTTCATTAGTTTCCGGTGATTCTGTACTTCTGCCATTTTTTTCCATCACTTTCCAGGACTTTTTTGTCACTTTTGTCACTTTCTGGGACTTTTTTGTCAGTTTCTGGGAATTTTACAACATTTTTACGGCAGTTTTCCAGCACTTTTGGCAATTCCCAGCACTCCCTGCTCCCCACCCCCGCCCTCCCCGGTGCTTAGATGTCAAGTTTTCTGTTCTACAGCCTCTGAAAGTCAGAATGGATGGGACCGGCCTGTAGCAGTTCAATGTGCAAAAACTATCAGAAAATGGCAAAAAGAATGGGAAAGCTGGTAAGTTTCTATGTCGTGTGAATCTCAGCGAATGCCCTGCTTCTAACAGAAGCAGTACGTGCCAGGATTTTCATTTCAGGTCTATTGGCTAATAGCCATTAATGGCCTTATCGACTAAGAAATTGTCCAATCCTTTTTTAAACCCAGTTACACTACTGGCCTTGACCAGATCCTCTGGCAGACATACGAAACAAATGTACCAAAGGTCAAATATGCAGAGTTCATTTATTTAATTAATTAATCAATGGCGAACAACAGTATAAAAACAATAAAACAATTTTAAATCATTAAAAATATACAATACAGGGGAACAAAAACCATCCCCCTCTACCCCTCGCCAAAAGCCTGTCGGAACAGCCAGGTCTTACATAGACATCAAAATGACAGGAGATTGGGGCCAACTGACCCTCCTCCGGGAGTGAGTTCCACAGCACAGGGGCAGCCACCAAAAAAGATCTAACACCGGTGGCCACCTGCCTTGCCCGGGGAACCTCCAAAAAAGCTCCCACGGATGATCTCAAGGGTCACATGGGCACATGGGGAGTGAGGTGGTCCCTCAGATAGGTAGGGCCCAGGCTGTGAAGAGCTTTAAAGGTTAAAACCAGCACCTTGAACCTGGCTCAGTGCTTTATAGGCAGCCAGTGCAGAGCCCGGAGCACTGGTGTCATGTGCTCCCTGTGACCCGCCCCGTAAGGAGACGGGCCGCGGCATTCTGCACCAGCTGCAGCCTCCGGACCAGCTTCTCGGGCAGCCCCACATAGACTTCATGACTTCATTGCTCCCAAATCTCAGAAGTACTCTTTCCAAATTTGTCAGACAAACAGGTATGCTGCTATAATCCACAGCAGGTACATGGAAAATACAGATGCTATCACCCTGCAGTAACAATTTGGACACAAAATTACTTAAAACATTTTTTATTTATTTCCCATGATAAAAGCCCTAACTAACGCTGTGCCCAGCGCCTTCCAAATCCTTAAGACGGCCTTGCTTTCATCACCATGGTGGTTTCCAGGATGCTCTGTTAAAGCTTTGCTAATAAATAGTTTGAAAGGAAGAGGTTTATATGCAGAGAGATTTAATTTTGCCTCTTCCCACTGCCTCTCAGTCAAACAATATGAATGCTTTGGCAGTCTCTTCAGACTCAAGGAAAACTGGATTCCAGACACTGGGTGTTTCAGATGTGACACCCCAGCCCATGGTCACACTTACCCCAGCGTGACCACAGGCCAAGGTGTCACATATGATCTGGTCATGCAAGACGTTCACCACAGGCCAGTACAGAAGTTTCCCCAGACTGTGGCAGGGCTACCACGGGATATGTGCTGGCCTCCTGGCCCGCTCCACCTAACCCCTGCCCATGGCCAGAGTGGTTCTGGGAGCAGTGGCCTGATAGGCCACCGCACCCACCCATCAGGGAGGAGGTGGAACTGCACTGAGGAGCATGGGAGTGGGGGGGGCATGCGGACCCATGTCTGCACAACCCCCACCCTTTCTCCAGTCCCAGCCTCCTGAACATTTGTTGGGTAGTGGGGCTTACCTCATGCCGGGGTGGGTTTAGTCGTGATGGGCGAAAAGCCCTTCACGTCTAGAAATACCCACTTAAAGGACAATTGAAAGCTATGAAGGGCTTAGCTTAGAGCATGCTACATGGAATATTTTCAGACATTACGAGATCACAGTAAACCATGGTCAATTCCCATATGGGGACCGTGAGCTTGTAACGTCTGTTGGGGCCAGCTGTGATTCCTGCCAGATGTTCAGCCCCGTGAATCACGGCCGGGAATCACTTTGACCACGCAAATGGCCCTCCTGCCTGGAGGAGGGCTGTTTGCGTGATCAAAGGGATTCCCGGCCGTGATCAACGGGAGTGTCATGTCTGTCCCCTGTCCATGACCCAGAATCAGTGCCACCGATTTCGGGCCGTGGTCAATGCCCCGGGGGGCAGGTGGGTGCTGCGGCCGCATTGGCTGTGGCGCCCACCCGTCTCCCGGAGGGGGAGCATGGGGGGGCGGGGCTGTGCGGCCACACGTTGTGCCATGCAGCCCCCCCCCCCCCGATTCCCTACCGGAATCGGCCAGCACGACTGCTGGCTGTGAAGGCGGGATTCTGGCGGGGAATCATTTGGGTGATTCCGTGGCGGGGCAAATACTGCCCCGGCATGTCTGAAAATACCCCATGGCCATATAGATTTCATTCAGAAAAAAGGAACTGAGAGCATTTCACAAAAAAGTATTGTCTCTAATCTGCTCCCCTCTAGAAATGACCATCACTTGCAAAGATAAGCCACGGACTCATGCTCTGTTGAAAAAATGCACAGCAATTGGACTTCATTTGCAAGAGTCTTTGGGTCATTAAGTTTAATACCACATAGAGTTGTACAATGCAATGAAGTGCTGAGGAAGGGCTGGATGTCATTAACTTTCCTTTCTAAAGGAAAAGTCTGACTCTAACTGTTGTGTTTGCCTTCATAGTTCTATTTAAAAAAAATAAAATATATTATTATTTTAAAACACAGCCAGATGAAAGTGATTTGTGTTGACACACAGGTGAGATCTTTTTACCTCTTGCAGTTTTTATGTAGATCTCTAGAGCAGTAAGGAGTTTAAGAAATGGCTTGGGAGATTCAGTAAATCCACCTTTTATGTCCTTGTCTCTCTCCGTTTCTTTTAATGGACTCTTTGCTAGTGAACATGAGGCTGCCGTGTTCTCTTCCTAGCTGTCACAATAGAGCATGTGGTTATACACCGCCCAAAGTGTCAAAAGCAGCAGTTTTGCAACAACCCACAGTAACCTATCACCAAGCCAATGCCATCCTGTTCATACAGTGGGGGGAAATGTGTGAGATTGTTCTGTATGTAGCATGAGAAGGGTCACTGCCTTTCAAGGCCACCTAAAATTGAAGCCCTTAAATTACCCAGCCACGATAAAATGAGGGATTTGCAAGGACTGCGAAAGTGAAGCTTGATGGAGTGCTGTGTGCATATTGCACGGGTAGGTAAGTCAGTGACGCCAACACTAATTGCATGAGTGTTTAACAAAAAAAGACATAAGGTTAAAAGCAGGCTGTCCAAAGACGCACCTAGGAAGGGGAGGAGGGTGAGTTTAGCATCAATATGACCAGGGTTAAAAGTAGAGATAAACTGATTGTATAGGGATGGGAATTTCAAATTCAGATAGAACAGCATTGATTCCAAAATGGCCAATTTGGTTCTCCTAAAATTTTGGCTCTCGATTCAGTGCAAAAAAACCAAATCCGAAACTGAATCGAAAACCGAAATTCTCAAAGAACTGAATCCAAAAACCCCCAAATCCCTGGAGTCCCATCCCTAGTTAGTACCTTTATTATCTGTGGATATTATTCCGATTTTGGATAGTATTTTAAGCACCCAAATCTTACTGGTCAGACCTCACCTGCATTATTGTGTCTAATCTGGGGTGTCTCATATTAAGAAGAACATTGACAAATTGGAGTGGGTTCAAAGGAGGACGACAAAGATGGGGAAAGGTTGAAAGAACTAGATATATTTAGGCTAGAGAGAAGAAGACTAAGGCCTTTTTTTATATGGGCCGTGGGGGCTGGTGTGCTGTGGTGTGGTGTATGCGCATCAGTGTGGACGGTGCGGGGGGCACAGTGCACTAGGGCACACACCGACACACACACACACACACCCCTGCATTCCCATGTATCTCCATTTATGGAGCAATTGCTGTTTTGGCCAATTGCTCCGCGAGTGGGTGCTCGCTGGAGGAGGGTGGGCATGCATGTTTTGAGGTAACGCACATGCACCCCCCCCATATGCCACGGGATTCACACGGGCAGCACCCACTCATGCCCATACAGCAGATCTGCATGGGCATGAGAGGTCCCATCTCGTGTAAAAAAGGTCTAAGAGTGGGAGGATAGCAGTCTTCAACTATCGAACGGGCTGCCACCAAGAAAAGGGAAAGGAATTGTTCTGCATTGCTATAGGAAGCAGAAGGAGAAGTAATGGACTCAAGTTACAGGAAGGGGGAATTTCAGTTAAATATGAGGATAAAACTTCATAAGGGTAAGATTTGTGAGGTCATGAACAAGTTGCCAAGGGAAGTTGTAGGCTTTCCATTACTGGCAGCTGGCCACCATCTGTTGGGGACGTTGGGTGAAAACAGACATGACGCTAACCACCCTTTAACCACCCTTGGTGGTCATTTATGCATGTTTCAGGACTGCATAGGGCACCAATACAGCCCTGTAACATGCATAAATAACCACCAAGGGTGGTTAAAGGGTGGTTAGCGTCATGTCTATTTTCACCCGTTGTAGCTGTAGTCATCTTGCACCCAAGCAGAAGGCTGAATTAGACAATAGGGATTTGTAGAAGGCACCCCTACCGTTTTCATTTACAAAAAACACTTCATTTTCAGGTTGTTGTTTTTTTTTGTAAAGGACCCTATTGTTTTCAAGGTTGGTGTGTTTTTTTTTCCATTTCTTTTATTGAAAATTAATTTAAAAAAATTACTGTGCATGCACAAACTGGCTACTGGGCCATTCTGCACCTGTGCAACCCCTTTTCAAAAAATGGTACCAACAGCATTGGCATCATTTTGGGAAAGGGTGCATGTGCACAGAATAGTCTGGCAGCCATTTTGTGCATGCACAGTGTTGTTGTTTTTTTGTTTTTTTTAAAAACTATTTTAAATTCAAAACAATAAAAAATAATACAGCGCATGTGGAAAATGGTCACCAGGGCCATTCTGTGCATTTGTGCCCTTTTCCAAAATGGCAGCCAGTCTGCACATGCAATGTCCTCCTTAAAGTGTGGGCATCCAGAACTGGACACATTGTTTCAGGTGAGGTCATCCGACCAGTGCAGAATAGAGTGGAACTATTCGTTCTCATGACTTGGAAACTAGGCTTCTGTTAATGCAACCTAAAATTGCATTAGCCTTTTTTGCAGCTGCATCACATTGTTGACTCATGTTCATCTTGTGATCAACTACAATCCCAAGATCCTTTTCACATCTATAAGCAGCTTCAGGATTAAAACTAAAAACATAAGGACTCCATAGTGGCTCAGACCAATGGTCCATCAAGCCCAGTATTCTGTCTCCCGCAGTGGCCTTTTGAAGCATAGAAAGAAGGGGCATAAAGGGAATGATCCTTCCTGTTGCTCACGTTAAGCTTAGTTTCCAATTCTTAGTTGCCTCCAATTATGCCTGCTTATGGCAGGCAAAGGCTGGATCTTCTGACCAGCTTGGCTAATACCCCAGAAAAGAAATAGCATAAAAGAAAATCTAGTCAAAGACCATATTCTCTAAAAGTAGAATGTTATCTTTTTAATACAAACGAAGTGGAAAGATGTCAGGATCACTGAAGAAATGAAAATAATAATAATCACATTATACATGATTAAACATTTAAAATGCCCAAGGTTTTCCACCCTCGAGTCCCTACACATGACACCAGCAGCAATTCTCAATCAGGGCAAGTTCAAAAATTTAAAAAAGCACCTTGTTCTATATCATATCTACAATTCCACACGAATTGGACAAAATGCACAAGAATCCAACCCCTTTGATTCACTTCAGCACATGCCCAGGGCAAAGGAAGAAGTCTTCCTCAATGTCAGTAAGTGAAAGTGCCATCTCTTTTGGCCAAAGCAGATGCTATAGGGAGACTAAAAGGAATAAATAAACAAACAAATAAAAAGACAATTAAATAGCTGTTTTAAATTATCCCAAAGAAGATTAAGGTCAAGTGCAGAGTTTGCTTTTCCTCTCTGACGAGGAATCAGCGGATTTAACTTCACCCCTCCCACTTTCTGCAAAACTGTTTGGGAGAGTAGTGAAATTGATCTCCCGTAACGTTACTTTGTTCATTTTGTCCCTGCAGCCAAAAGTTTGGAAGAAAAGCAAATGAATTTAAAATGATACACACACACACACACACACAAAATCATGGAAGAAATGGCAAAACTCAGGAAGCCGAGGGATTACATAAAGCAGTGAAAGCCAGGGCTTATTTAATTCAGATCCAGTGGGGAGTCTGGCTTCGGCACAAAGCTAGGATTAGTCATTCTTGGATAATGCAGGGCACGGTCGGTCTTGAAGATCAGCTGCCTTTCTTTTCTGCCCTAGCCTTGTCAGACTGACCTGGTGCACACTTAATTTCCCATTTAACAGAAGGGTTTATTATCAAAAGTTGGAACTCAGGTCTATCAGCCTGACCTTCCACTAGCTTGACCATGATGAGCCGTTTACATTGGGGGAAAGCACATGGACAATGCTAAGACATCACAATGCTAGTCTCACACCTCTCAACTTTGTGAATGTATCCCTGTCTCTCCCTACATTTCCTTCTCCCTTGTCTTTCCTAGATTGTAAGTCCCTTGGAGTAGGAACCTGTCTCTAACTACTGATTGTACAGTGCGAGGTACATTACTCATGCTAAATAATAATAATAATAATAATAATAATAATAATAATAATAATAATCCATCACTTTCTGAACCCAGTACACAGAGTATGTGTGAGTTTGTGGGTAATTTCAGACTTTACAATACCACGGTCAACCACGGTGATCCCCCTGTGCTGGCTGCGGTACCATAATGTCTGTTGGGCCCAAAAGAGATTTCTGCCAGATGTTCACCCCCGGCGGGAATCTCTTTGACCACGCTTTCGGCTGAAGCTCTGAAAGCGTGGTGAAAAGATTCCCGCTGGGAGTGAACAGCCGGTGGGAATCTCTTTTGGGCCCAACAGACGTTACGGTATTGTGGCCACCACGGGGGAGTTCAACGTGGTTTACTGTGGTATCATAACATCTGTTACTGCCCCATAGCCCGGAATCGGTGGACAGTAACGTCTGTTACTGCCACCGATTCTGGGCCATGGCCCAGACCCCGGGATGTATTGGGTGCAGTGGCCAGATTGACCAGTGCGCCCGCCCATCTCCCGGTGGGTGGGCGGCTGGCTGGGCGAGCGCGGGGGGCGGGGCTGTATGGCCACACATCGTGCCACGTAGCCGGCCCCCTCCCCCGATCCCCCTCCAGAATCAGTCGGCATGTCTGTTGACCGGCCGATCTGATTCCGGAGGGGGATGAAGATGAGATCCTGCGCCATGGCAAGCCCGCCGGCCGGCACGTCTGAAATTACTCTGTCACAGCCCAGCTCTTTAACTCAAGATTTAAAGGCTCATATTTGGCTCTCAAGGTTCCAAGTGTGTTAGCCAATGTCTGGATAGAGGCTATCACCTAGGGGTGTGCACTTCATTTTCATTATTTTGATAACAAAAACAAATTTTTCTTTTTTCTTTTTCACTACAATAATGGAAATGAAAACTATGGGTATTTTCAGACGTTACGAGATCACGATGAACCATGGTGAATACCCACCTGGTGATCGTGGTCCCGTAACGTTTGTTGGGGGGAACGGAAGTTCCCCCCAGATGTTCACCCCTGTAAATCACGGGGGGGAATCACATTCAACACGCAAACGGAGGTCCTGGCCGGACCATCTCCATTTGCATGTTGAATGTGATTCCCACCCATGATTCACGGGGGTGACCACCCGGCGTAACACTGAACAGACATGACGTTGACATGCTCAACCACGGGGAATTCCCCGTGGTTGAGCGTGTCAACGTCACGTCTGGCCGCTGACCACGGCATGGAATTGGCAGCCATGCTCGCCGCCGATTCCAGGCTGTGGTCAATTTCCTGGGGGTGGGCGGGCACAGCAGCCGTATTGGCCACAGCACCTGCCCGTCTCCGGGAGGGCGGGCTGCTGGGGAACCGTAGGGGGGGGAGGCAGGGCTGTGTGGCCGCACGTTGGACCGTGCAGCCCCGCCCCCCCAGATTCCCCACCGGAAGCGGCCAACTTGTCTGTTGGCCATTACGTGTTGGCCCCGGTGGGGAATCAGTAGGGTGTTTCCGTGGCTGTGAGGTCTCCCGGGGTTGGGGGAAGGAGGGGGAACCCACAGGCCTGTTCAGCAGCTAACTCTTCCCACGCAAGGGACTCCTATAGGGAATGGGTGCTCACGCTTGGACTGAGAAAGAAGTTCCCTCAGGTTGTAAGCTGGCCCACGAAGCCTCACTAGAGACAGGGCCGTTTCATCATAGGGAATGGGATCAGTAGAAGCGTGTGCAAGTCCNACCCTGCTCCCTCCCCCAATTTCCCGCCGGCATGAGCCAGCATGTTTGTTTGATGGTCGTTTTTATCCCGGCGGGGGATCAATGGGTGATTCCGATATTGGGCCCATCACATCTGAAAATACCCAATAATAACAAAATTAACAAAATTTAGTTTTTTGTTATCGGTGTCATTATTGGTATTGGTATTGGTATCAGTATCGCATGAAATGGAAAATTTTGTTTTTTGTTTCGTTTCTGTTTTTGTCGGTGCGTGTACGAGGGAGGGGCTCTCTGTGTGTGGGCGCTATAATGAGATGCAGTCTGCTACCATTTCTGCCACTGGCACTTCTATCACACATACACACACACGCTGACGAAAACGGGAACAAAACTGAAAACTAAATTTTTGGTTTCATGTGATACTGATACCAATACTGATACCGACCGACACCGATAACAAAAAACAAAATTTTGTTATTAATGAGAACAAATAACAACAGATTTTAATAATGAAAACAAAAAACAAAAACGAATAACGACATGGGTCCCTGGTGTACACGTCTACTATAACCTATACATGCATTTTCTACAGCTGTGAGATCTCAGCGCTACAATCTATCCCAAAGCTAGGGATGTGATCACGCTGAAAAAATTGAATCCGACTCTAATCTGAGCCTGACTGTGTGAGGAGGACCAACCTGAACCCATTCCCAACACATCAGGGCTCTTTGAGCCTGAGTCCAACGTAATGGAAGTGGTCCTTACCCACTGAAATGCCATGACACATCATGGTTCTCTGCAAGGGTGGAAATGCCTTAGCCCTGCCCCTTTTCTTTTTGTTTTCATGGCTAGTTCAGTTTATTAGTCATGCGACCATCACAATTATAAACAATTTTAAAAACCCATTACAATAACAAAATTCCAAGGTGTAAACATGTCACATTATTCTAAAATCCGTCTAATTTTATGCGCGTTTACAGCAAAAATAGCAACTAAATGTATAATGCGTTTGGATTTACATCCTAAAAGAAAATACAGTTGCACGGATTGTGACCAAGGTCATTTTTACATGGATGCCCTCCCTACCTCCACTTGGTGTGCGGGTGGGGGGGCGTCCATGCAAATGGCTGGCAGTGAGTGGGGGGGGACGGGTGTCCGCTCGGCGCTCATCTATGTGTACACTGAGCGGGATGGGTGTGTGTGTGCCTCCGCGCAACACCCATCTCCACCCGCCTCCATCCATGGAGCCCCCAGGAAAACCGGAGGAGGCCCTGTGGGTGGAGGTGGGCGGGCACCCGTGCAAAGAGACACCCCCACCCACTGCGCCAAAACACCCCCCACATCCCCATCCATGCAAAAAGGGCCCAAGATAAACAACCTGATATAGCCGTGGAGCACCGTGACATCACAGTGACACGATGGGGAGCCCATCCTAGCCCAAGTCTGAGAGGGTTGGTGTTGGCTCAGTCTGCAGGGCTCTACCCAAAGCACGTACATAACAAGAGTTTTTTTGAATTGCTTCTCTTTATCGGAGTCATGAGTTTGTTTATTAACCAGAAATAGAACTAACTGACATTTCTTTTAGGTAACAAATCTAAGTACGTCATCTCTTCTGTCATTGCACTTGCCTTAAACACAAATAGGACAAAAAAGGAACTTGTTTAGTTTTACAACGTCAGCTTTAAAATCTAATTTTACTATGTGCATCATTTTGTTTAGCTCTATTTATGTAAAGAACTGCCTGCTCATTGTTTTGTTTTTATATAATGGTAACAATTAGAAAATAAATGAACGTTGACATTTATTTATTTATTTACAGGTGATACCCTGCCCTTCCCCTAAACCTCAGGACAGATTATGGTATAAAAGCACATACAAATACTTTGAAATCCCTTTAAAAAACCACCCCCCAACCCTAAAAACAAAACAAAACAAAACACCCTTGCTTAAATGGGTTGCTGGATGTGGAGTGGTTTAACTATCTGCTTAAATATTTAACAGCCGGATTTGGGGATTGGGGGACTAAACAGAAAAAGGCAAGAAAGAATCAAGGGGTGTTAAACAAGATGGTGGCTCACTTAGGCCCACTTGAAACCACTTTGGCCCACAGGACACTGCTTGTTAAGGGCCATCCAGATGTTTGGTCTGGAGTTTTCCCAGGTGTGTTTGCAGCTAGCCCATGCTGTGACCCTGGAGACCTCCAGGATTACAGCCCGAGCTAGCCACAAACATGCCCAGGAAAAGGTCTACCCAACCAGGCTATGGCGAGCTATCACATGTGGTCACCATGTCACAGTCAAGTCCAGAGTGGTCACCATTATGGGTGGTCACGGCAGCCATCACTGGCTTCCGTGGCTGCCCGTCATGAGGGGGAGCAGCCCACTATGCACAGTGCAGGGGCAGGCCTGACTGCATGAACATTAGTTCCACGGCCGGACCCAATCCTGACCAGGAAGCAAGCGGCTTCCCTGTCCGGATCAGTTTGTGACAGTGGCGCTCCGCTGTCATATGTTAATACACACACTGTACACGTGCAGAGGACAGAAGGTGAATGGCAACAGAGAACCTAGCTCAATATGGATGGTGTTCGACAGGTAGAAGGTGAAAGATACTAGAGAATCCAGCTGTATACGTACAAAAACTATAAAAAAACCATTTCTGCTGATTTTCCTGCTTCTGAAAGCAGCGAGGGATTTAACATAGCACCCATTGTGTTAGATATCAAACTAAAAGCTGTAAGTTTAAGGAAAGTGAAGGAAACTCGCCTCTCCCATATGCTGGTGTAAATCCAGGATTCCTTTCTTCATGCCACTGGAGTTACTCCACTATGATTTATTTTATTTATCTATTTAAATTTGATATCCTGCCTTTCCCCTGAGGGTCCGGGCAGCTTACAATACCCCCCCCCCCCCACACATAAAAATACAATAAAATCTCTTTTAAAAACTCACCCTCAACCCTAAATAACCCTCACCCAACCCCTATCCCTGCCTGCTAAATGCTTTGCCCAAAAGAAAGGTCTTGCATCACCTCCTGAATATGCTCAGGCTCAGATTGGAGAGACCTCGAGTGAGAGGGATTTCCACAACACTGGGTTTGCATGCAATACTGGAAATGGACCAGTCTTCTTTAGTGGTGTCCTTTCAACATGCGACAGAAGAGAGTCACAAAGGCCTATGGTTATTTTGATTTTTAGCACAGTGCCACCAATAGACATTTTAGTCTAGAGAGAGTGTGGTAGAGGCACTGATTGACCCCAAATATTCAGTCATCTGATGAACGGCCCGGTGTGATCCAAAGCTGGCATACTCCTGTCAACAGAATTTGGCCCACTAACAAGCATAATCGATCTCATAAATACAGATGACACTTACCAGTCGGAGACAGTGGCTTAGATTCTGTTCTACGAAGCTATCCCAGAGCAAAACAACCCTTACCAAGGTGCCAATGTGTTCCTCTAACTTAGAGGGATCTCCAGCTAGCTTAGCCAATCTTTCATCAATGGAGAGAGCTGGACTAGATGGCTCTTGGGATTCCTCCAGCCATAATACTCGGTGATGCCGATCACATGCCCTGCGGACCACCGCATGGAGCACATGTGGCATTCACACATACACGTATGCAAACCACGCACACCCCTGGCATGGGGTCTATGGCATGCACGCAAACCATGCAGCGGCACATGCGTGCATATGCGTGGGACACGGGATCGACCCAGTGGCCCAAATGACTCTGTAGTGTTTACGAAAGAGTTTTTAAATTATCTCCTACCGACTACAAGTGTGGTGGGTCGATTACCAGTGTGATGGGTAACACTGAAAGAAAGAAAGTGTTGCCAGGACTCGATTGTAGTCTGGTGATTGCTGGCTCATTGGATAGTCCTGTAGGCTGGTGGATAATGGATGTCATTAGAGTTAGAACAGGTAGATCATTTTCTCACCATGGGTTATGCCTGCATTTTTTAGTGTTCTATCAGATACCCGATCAGTACCCACATACCAAGTCAGGCACCTGATTACCTCCAAACACCAGGTATTACTCTTACCAATTTCGTAAAGTGGTAAATCAGTCCAGGAATTGGTACAGAAAGTCAGAAGATTGGTTCCTAAAGTTAAAAAACTGGTACCAGAAGTTGGAAAATGGAAACAAAAAACAGTAAATCAGTACATTTGATCCCCATTGAGAAGTAAAGAGGTATCAGTTAGTATCCAGTGTTACTAGGTCAGGTTAAGTACTGCAATTTTGGCAGGTATACCTGTGTTTGTGGATATTCATTTCAGTTCTAGTGAAAATTAGAGTATTTTGTAAAAATGATCCCTGCATCATTACCATTGCATTGCTCTCACTTCACACACAAACACACGTGAACACAAACAACACAGCTGTGCAGAGTGCTGACAGCTGATTGGCCGTTGCTCAGGATTGGGTCAAGAATCCTTTCCTATGGAGGTGTAAAATCCAAGGGCATCTTGTTCTTGTCGACGGCAAAGAAGGGCAATGGATTATTTACGGGCCTTGCAGAAGACATACGTTTTGTTGTGAGACTTGAAGGGTGGGATGGTGGGGAGGTAGAGGCCATTTTGAACGTTGGCCCTAGTTGCAGAGTGTATAATGCAACAATTGAAGAAGGAAACATAACCTAGAGACACCAGGAGTCAGGCTGAAATAATGAGAATCGATTCGATTCTCTCGAGATTTGAGAAACCCAGCAAGATCTTGGGATGGTCTCGCTAAGGGTTTTAAGAATGTGGCAAGAATATCACAAAAAAATTAAATGACTGTGCATGTGCAGAATGACTGCCATGGCCGTTCTCCACATGTGTGACCCTTTGCCAAGATGGCATGGGCAGCATCAGTGCCATTTTAAAGGGCAGGTGTTCTGCGCAAGTACAGACTGGGTACCCTTTTCTAAAATGGTGCTGACACTGCTCACGTCATCTTGAAAAAGGGCCAGGTATGTGCAGAATGGCTCTGGTGGCCATTTTGTGAATGCAAAGTTGTTTTTTTAAATTTTTAACTGAGAAAAAATCTTGACGAGACAATGGGTGATTTCAGATGTGACGGGGCGCTAGTCACCCCGGCACGGAATCACTGCGGGGATTCCCCGCCGGAATCACACCGGCACGTTCTGACCCCCCTTCTCCAAGAAAGACCCCTGCCCCAAGACACTGATGCTCTGCTGTTTGTGTGAGCACCCATGTAGCCTTTGCATGTACGTGAATTTAGGATTGGCCCCACCATTTACTCTTACATATAAATGATTTATAAAATAGCTAGGGTTGAAACTCTGGGTAATTTCAGACGTTACGAAACCACGGTCAACCACAGTGAATCCCCTGTGGTGGCCGTTTGTCCGGTAACATCTAAAAGATTCCCGCCAGATGTTCACCACGGTGAATACCTGGCGGGAATCAAAATAACCATGATTCTGGAGGTGAGGCTGGCCTCACCTTTGGAATCATGGTTAGATTGGCCACAATCTGGGATGGGGCTGGCAATGGCCACACTGAACATCTGGCCACCAGCCCCATCTGGGAATCTGGCTCCAACTACGGGACGGATCGGGTGCAGCAGCTGGATTGGCCGCTGCACCCGCCCGTCTCCCGGAGGAAGGGTGGTCGGAGGAGCGTGGGGGGTGGGGCTGTGCAGCTGCATGTCGCGCCACACAGCCTCACCCCCTTCCTCCCTGAACTCCGGTGAGAATCAGGCCGGCACGTCTAAAGGAAGGATGGCCTGATTCCTGACCGGGATCTGAAACGGATTCCGGTGTGTGATTCAGTGTGGCAGGCCTCCAGGCCCGGCATGTCTGAAATTACCCTCTATCTCAGTTTTTGTCTCAGTTCTCACCAAGAATTATGGTTCTTGACTAGTTTTTAATGATCAAAAGAATCAGGAAAAAAAAAACATTCTCAAGACTTCCACAGTTGAGAATTTTTCTCAATTTATTGTTTTCTGTGATTTACAGTGTACCATGTACCAATTTACCATGTACTGCTTACCATGCACCACATTCATCCCAATAAATGTACATATGCAAATGGCTCCCCTTTTCCAAAATCGCAGTAATTCTGTTGGCACCATCTTGGAAGAGGGCTGTTCATGCGCAGAACAGCTGTGGTGGCCATTTTGCACATTCACATTACCGGAACAAATACGGTACAGTCAGCGGTACACAGTCAGCGGTACACAATAAATTGATATATGGTACATGGTAAATCAAGGTAAGTGGTAAATCATGGTAAATGGCAAATTGAGAAAAATTCTTGACCAAGATCTCGAATCATTACCGAGATTGTCCCGTAATCTCGGTAACACTTCTTGAATCTCGTTGAGATTTTTGTGAGAAACAAATTAATTCTTATTTCAGTCCTAGAAGCAGTGGCCAGCCACCTGGCCCTAGTTTGTACTCCTACGTTCTTGGAAACCCACCTGGTGCTTAATTTTAATAAACAAACAATAACAAACAATAACAATAACAACTAATTAATTGCTGGGGGCCAAGCCTGCCCTTAATGCCCTAGACTCCATGCTTCCTGCCCAAGAAGCCCCACAGCTCCACAAACCACTCCTCCTATGCCAGAGCCTGTCGGAGCAGGGAACTGAAATCTAGTTTCCAGCTAGCATTGCAACTGAACTACCCTGCCTCTCTACAGCTAAATATTTTTTATTTATTTATTAAAATGTATATCCCTCCCTTCCCTGAATGCTCAGGGCAGTTTATAGGATGGGCATTCTTTTGATTTAATATCTGTCAGGAGTGGGGAACCTTTTCCCACCTAGGGGCCCCTTTGAAAATTAGTACAAGCTCCATGGGCCAAAGGGAAGTCAGAGGTGGGGGCGTTTTACGGGGCGTGCTCAGAAAGAGAAGGGTCCAGATCACAGATGTGTGCCATGAATCTGTCCCCTATTCTCGTGGGCATGCCCTCCTCTCTGCTCCCTTGTCCTGAAATGTTTACAGATAGGAACTGTAGGCCAGATCCAGACACTGGAAAGGGGCCATATAAAAAGTTGCCACAGGCTACATTTGGCCTCTGGGCCAGAGGTTCCCCACTACTGAACTATATCATGACCGACATAGTGGACAGGGCAGGAAAGCCATTAATGTCCCCCCCCCTCCCCAGCTTTTGTTTCCAACACTGAAATGGCCAATTTCTGCCTTTTCCTGGCCTGTCACATACCAGGGTGCACATTTCTTCTAATATTTCCTGAGGCTCATCCCCCCCTTGAATTTAATTGCCAGAGCTGAGCCTGCCCATCAAATTAAGCCCCGAGACCACCATCCTAGACCCTCCTTGAATTTTGATCCTGTAACTCTGATCGTCACTAGAGAAAGCCCCAAATAAGAGAGTGAAACAAAATAAAAGAAAGGGAAGCTTAGCCTGTTGTGGTTTTGTTTTTCCATAGGACTTGGTCTATATTCTGTAGATTGTCATACTACTAACATAGCCAGCAGACACTGTGAATCATAATAAACATGGGAAAGGCATCAACACAGGCAGACAGATTCCATATAAGGCTGCATGTAGCTCAGGCAGGAGAGTTTTAAATGCCCTCTGAAGCATCCCAGAGCCGCTGCCCTGCGATTAACATGGGACTGCGTGACTGGGACGCTTCCTGATAGGTGGATTCTCTCTGTTGGCTTCAGGCCTGTTTGAACAGATAAAGCCTTTGGAGATTAAGCCGCTTTATTTTTGTACCTTCCAAGCGGGCCCTGAGTTAGGATGTCAGGTCATGGGGGTGGGGAAGAGAAGTCTGCGTGACAAGGGGGGCAATTTCTTCAGACTGAGAAACTGAGGGGGAAAATCTGGAACACAGCTTATTTCTAAGGTGGTGGAGAGGAGGGATTGTGGGGGGTCGGGGGGATGCCCCTTCATGTCCCCTTCAGCTATGGGCCTGCCCATAAGAGACTGTCCCATTTAATCAAAGAAAACCAACTCTTGTCCTGGTTCCAGGGAGAAATGTCCTGGGCTGGAAAGACAACGGGGCTCCTGGAAGGCCTCCCTCGGTATGCTCCCTTCTGACTGCCCGAGGATCGCAGCCCTATGCTGATTGGGCAGAAGACAAGACGTTGCCCCCCCCCCCACTTCTCACTGCTCGGCACAGCCTTAATCCTAGAAGGGGATGCCTTGGCCAGGCAGAAGACCCCAACTGGCAGTGGGCAGGAGGGAGGAAGAGGGAGAGAAGGCGGAACAGCGGCATTGACAAGGCAAGGAAAGCATGCCAAAGAACAGGGGAGGCCAGGAGAAGTACTCCGGGGGCAGCTCTTCTTCATTTTACTGCTGTTCACTTTCTCCCATCCCTTTTCTGTTGTGCCTGATGGGTCCAATGGCCCAAATCAGGCTGAAGGTATCACTCAGCATCAGGGAGGGAGAAAGTGGGTACGTGACATTGACAGGACCAGCAACAATGACCAGGTGAAAGAAGATGGTCCAGATTTTTTTTTGGGGGGGGAGGTAAGGACTGAGGCTTCTAGTGTCAGGAGTAGAGCTGAAACGAGTAGTCGCTACTATCCAGTATCCAGCTGGATATTACGGTGTCCACGGTATCCAGTACTCAGTCAAATACGGAATGGTGTCCAATTTGATATACACCAGCTATCTGGTTAATTGGATTAACTGAATTACTGTTTAATTTGTTTGTTTGTTCTTTACTCCTTTCCTCTATCCAGACTGGTTGCGTTGTGTGATAATGCAGTAAACTGTAATTCAGTAAATGAAAATGGTAATTCAGTAAATGAATGATGAAATAATATCCAGTATTCCAGTCCAGTAGTTAACTTCCACAGTTATCGGATAGTTACTGGACAACCGCCAACCAATCTGGAATGTCATATATTAACCATGGAAAATTTTTTGCCATCAATTTAGGCTCTAGTCAGGAGGTAGGGCAAGATCCAATCTTCACTGTTGTCCCATCAGAGAGGAGAGGAATATCCTTTTATTCAAGTGGCACAACATTGGACACATAGAATGTGACTGAGGGCACTTGCACACAAGACATGGGGTTGAGGGAACTTCCGTGAGATGAAATCATGGCAGAGGGAAATCACATGATACTCCACTCATATGCACAGGGTTAAACATCATTAGCTCATTTCTGCTGCAATTTCACTATTTCACTCACGGATTACAGGGCTGGGTTTTGAGCGCTGTAATCCATGAGTGAAATCAAAGCAGAAATGGGCTAATGATGTTAGGGTCTGCAATTAATTTTTGTTATTATGATAAAGAGAATGAAAAATTTGATTTTCTTTTTGTTTATTATTAAAATGAAAATGAAAAATATTAATAATGAAAACAAAAATGAAAATGAATTTTTGTTTTTGAAATAATGGGAAAAAAACTGAAAAACATATTTCTGGATGTAAGATTTTTGTTTCTTATTCAATTCTGATGAAACCTGGGGCAATTGTACTCTCAGTAGAGGACACTAAGGGTACTTTCAGACGAGACGGGGCCCTTTGGCCCCGTACCGGCACCACCGGCTTCGTTCCCTGCCGGGGTCACCCCGTCACGGCCCAACAGACGTGCCGGGGGGATCCCGGCGTGGAAAGTGGGAGGGGCCGGGGCCGCGCGGCGCAACGTGCGGCCGCACGGCCCCGCCCCCTCCACGCACCCCGCCGCCCGCCCTCCGAGGAGACGGGCGGGCGGCGGGGCCAATGCAGCCGCCGTGTCCGGCCGCTCGTGCCACGGCCCGGGATCCCGCCGGGGATCCCGGGCCGTGGCACGCGGCCAGATGTTACTTTTCGTTGGCCACGGCCCGGGGTCCATTTGACCACGCTTCCCGGGACCTTCCCCCGGCTAGCCCGGGAAGCGTGGTTCAAACGGACCCCATGTGCCGATTGACCGTGGCCAACATCTGGCGGCCGCCAAACAGACGTACGGGACACGGTGACCCCAGCTGGGTATTCACCGTGGTTCACCGTGTCAACGTCACGTCTGAAGACACCCTAAGTGTACAAAACTTTGAAAATACAGGATAAAGAGAACTGATTTTAGAAGCAATTGAATGTTATGTTTTTACAAAATGCTCCATACACATTCCTGGCTACAACTTCTTTATCTTCCCTCCAATTTACATTAAGCCTTGTAATATTATGTCCCTCCACAAGTTTACCAAACCTGTCAAATATCAGAAATACTGGATAGCATGTTCTGATTTTATAAGCCATTAAATTAAAAAAGAATTTCCAGTTGTAATATTTGTATATTTCATCCTGTTTACAAGACATTTGGCAGGAATATATCCCACACTGTTCCAATCATCTCTTCCAAACTACAGGACAATTTGATAAAGGGACCCAATGTTATAAGCATTGCAATTGACACTGTTCCCTTGAAGACCATTATTAAGATAATAGCAGCACATGCAGTGCCAGTCAGAGGCAGGCATCTGGCATGGCAGGGGGAGGAGGCTGTAAGATGGAGGATGGGGAGAAACCCAAAGGACTTACAAACACATTCACTCGCCAAATACTGCATTCTTCCAGCTTTACAGAACCAATTGGTGGTGGCTTTGAGGCGGGCATAGGGGGCAACCCTGATACGATCATAGAAGGGACATAACTGGGACTTTGAGGATAGCATTCCAGAAATCAGGAGACATAGTTTACACTTCCAGGCTGGCCAATTATCATCACAATCCCATCCTGCAGCACTGTGACAGAGGGCATCAGAGAATCTCTATTGACGCTTTCCTAAACAGATGCTTCTGACTTCCCAGTAACAAGTGGGGGAAAGATGTTGGGATGGTCGCAGCACAGAATGAGGATATTTTGTTGAGGTTTCATGCTGACCAATTGGCATCACAAACCCATCTTATACCACAGTGACCTGGCAGGCATATAAAATTGGAACACTTTATCACATCTTTCTGATATAATAAAAATAATTGTATTTGTTGATCCATGACCATAGGTCAAGACTAAAAGAATACAAAGGAAAAATTTAGAAAATCCATATGTGTAGATTACAACAAAAGATCACAGGCCAATTATAATAATGAATAGCAGCCAATTTGCAGTAACTTTGCCAAACAGATATAGAAGGAAAAGAAAAAATATACAAACATAACTAAACCAACCAAATAAAACACAAATAAAATAAACTAAGAGCTAATTAAACTGAATGGATGGTAAGGAGTCACCATCGACAGAATCAGCCCCTACCCTTGCAAATCATTCTGCTTCCTTTTGATCAAGGCCAAAGCCATATTGGCAAGATTTATAATAGAAACAACATCATTATACGATGCCAGAAATGTTAATAGATGTTGGGGTGGCCAATAAATTTTATTCTGTAACACAGGAAACAAAAATTTCTGCTGATATTTGTCCGTAGAACGGCAGTAAAACAGTAAATGAAGCAAATCTTCAGTTTGGACCAAGGTACAACTGTACAATCTGAGATGATATGGGAGTCCTTTCCTTCTTCCAGATAAAACCCTGGAAGGAATAAGGCCAAATCTGAGAAGAGTTAAAGCTCTTCTCAAAGCCGAGTTGTTCAAGTTCCCTCCCAGGAGTTTATTTAAAGAGTTGATAAAATGGACCAGATTTTAAGTAGGCAATCCTTTTCAAGTCCTCTGCAATCATCAAATCTGCCAGCTGTCTAAAAATCAAAGATTTTATCTTAGTATTAGAGAGGTGCGACTGCCTCTATGGATTGCCCCGTCATTTGAAAAAGAGAAATTAGCTTCCTGTACCACTGTGACGAGAGTGTAGGAGAATTGAATTCAGTAAAACAAAGATAGGGTAACCTATCTTCCATCATACTCCTCACCCTCAGCCAATAAGAGACCTGAGCCAAATCAAGTTTTACCAAAACCGGCAAAACACCTGCTTCCAATCTCACACGGCAGGATGGGGTGCTCTTTGGTACAGAAAGGATCGTCTGTAAAAAGTGATCTTGTAAGAACTCTAGATTGTTCCTAAGAAAAGGTCCCCAAATTTCGGCACCGTATAGAACTTGCGGACTGGCCTTCAAATCCAGTAGTTTCAATGGAGGTGATATAAGTTTGCCTCCAGAACTTACGATGCCCCCAATGGATTGATCCATCTTTATTGTGGTGATTTCTGCATGCTTGGCCCAAGAACCAGTGGCAGAAAATGTCATCCCCAGATAACGATAAGACTTGACTTGTTCAAGGCTAATGTTATCAAGCACCCAGTTCAATTTATGGAAGCTCTTGGCCACTACAAGGACTTTAGGTTTTTGGTAGTTAATTTTAAGATGGTTGTTTTTGCAAAAGATCCCCAGAGCTCCAAGGAGTCTCTTCAGACCCAATCTGGCATGTGACACAAGGGTCATGTTGTCTGCATAAAGCAGAATTGAAATCTGCCTGTTTTGAATTGCAACAGGGTTATGTAAGTCACTGGCAAGTTCCACGACAATTCCATTTATAAAGAAGTTGAAAAGAAACGGAGCCAGGACACATCCCTGTTTCACCCCATTGGTGGCAGGTATAGTATCCGATAAATGCCCTTTTGGAGTGAGTCGTATTCTCCGCAAGGTGTTTTCATAGAAACAAAATACAAGAGTGATCAATCTCCTATCCATATTAGTTGCAGATAATTTAGTCCATAAGAGTTTCCTATCTATAAGATCGAAGGCTGACCTGAGATTAAACATTTTCGAAGAGGAACACAGATCTGATTCCAGATGTGTTTTTCTTTAATTGTCTCAGAAGAAGATCACGGATTGAAACATGTTGGACATTGTTGAAAATATTTTCTAGACTGAATTGATTGGATACATTTTCCATGTTATTTCTTGGACTGTGTTGATTGTTTTTGATTGTTCCGTACATACTAACTTTGGATTTGTGCTTTGAGAATTTAGAAGTCGATTTATACTATAAGATATTTGATCTGTTTGGTATACAATAAACTTGTTGCAGTTTTAAGGTATCCTGTCTATTTTTTTGTTTTGTTCTTTGAGATAATTACAACAGGGTGGGCGGGGGAGGGGAACCCTCTGGCCCCGGGGCCAAATGCAGCCTATGGCTAATTTTTATGTGGCCCCTTTCCAGTTTCTGAATCTGACCCCTGGAGTGGATTCAATTCCTTCCCATAAACAATGAAAAGCTGAGCTCAGGGTAAGACAGCAGATAAGCAGGCCAGCCTGATCACAGGGAGACTTGGGACGGCCGCCACGGGCCTCACTTTTTCTGAGGGGCGCGCAGTGGCCTCTCTTTTCACCAGGACAGGTTGTAGGGGGCACGTCTCCCTCTCAGTGGGGCCCCAAACATGACCACTTTCAGGGCACTGCAGAGGTTGCACCAAGGGGGAGGGGCCACCAGGGGGCCACATTTTATCTTTGCCCTGGGCCCCGCAAATCTTAAGACCAGCGCTTCAGATGAGGACACGCACACAAGGATAGAGGACAGACTGTGTACAAGTCAAATCCATGATCTGGAACTTCTTCCTGAGCACATCCCCTAAGCACCCCTGCCTCCAGCTTCTATGTGGCCCTGTGAGCTTGTGCTAAGTTTCAAAGTGGCCTCTGGGAAGGAGAAAGGATCCAGATGCCTGGATTACAACCAGCAAGACTGTGATGGTCTCGAGGCTCATGTTCAAATCATGTCACTACTGCCACCCCCCCGCGCCCCCAGAGCAAGTGGTCTCTGTAAGCAATGGCCCTTCCAAAGGGACTCATGGCCAGCCTTGGTTTTCCCATACAGGTGGTGGCACTAGCTTGGCTAGTGAGCAACCTCTCCCTTCCGAAAAGGCAGCACTTCACTAGGAAGGAAGTTTAAAGAGACTGGGAAGGCGTGCTGGACTGGCCACCCCTACCCACTCTGAAAACTTCCTTCTTGGCAGGCTCCTTTGCAAAGGGCTTTAGCATCGCTCGGAAATTTTCAGAGTAGGTAGGGGCAGAGTGTTGACCCGGTTCCCTCCCCCGCTCACTCTGAACATTTTGTACCAGGGCCCAAATCAGTTGTAGAGGCCCTCCCCAACCCCAGTCTGCGACCTGGGCTCGAACTGAGCCCCCTCACCCCCTGGTAGGTATACCCTTGATTACAACCATACTAAATACAGGGCCAGATTTTCCAAGTGAGCTGGATGCAGAATGTATGGTGCAAGAAAGGTGCAATTGTCCCTCCACGTGTGCCTATCAGTACTATTGCTTAGCTTGCCGCTGCTTAGTTACACACTCAGTCATATCAAGCACACAGGAATTTGGCACGCCCATGTCACTAGTGCAGGGATGCTCCTAACTCTTCTGAATCCTCCCCGGCAATAGCTAGAGCATTCTGAATTCTGACAAGCAGACCAAACAACACACTCACAAATCTTCTATCTCACATAGCCACAAAGGACACCATTTAAAAAACCTACTCAAGCTGAAGTGGCATCAAACCCTTAATTAATCTGCATAGAAATAGCTTGAAAGAGCAGCTTTTATTTATGTGAAAAAACTGGCAATGGCTTCGGCAAGAGGATGCCTTCCAGTTAAAAGAATTAGGCGAACTGAAATGACGTAGCTACAGTGTCCTGAATGCCTCTTATCCGCTTCTACCTTCATGTCAAAATTCAGACCAGGCTCGCTGAATAAGATACCAGATCAAGCGTAAACCTGAAGCCTGGTCAGAAAAGATACATGGAGGTTTTAGACAGCTGCAAAGTTGGCGAATACACAAAGCTGAGAAATCTTCCTGTTCTGTAAGATTAAACATCAAAGGCTCAATAAATCATATCTTTCTGGGTACCCTGCCTCAATGGATTTAATGCTGCCCACTCTTCCTGCTAATTCAAAAAGCATACAGCCACATGGTACAGCATTGCTGTTGCATTATCATTGCTACATAGCATTTGTGGCAGCCCTTTACATTTTTAAGTGACTATAAAAATATTCACTTATTAATGTTCAGACACCTGAGTGCCATTTTGTACTCTGAAGTGCTTTTGAAATTTTTACCCAGAATGACAAGGCCAATAAGTGCATCTGGGGCAAAATCAAAATTATTATAACTCGGTAGCTCCTGTTAGACCACAAGACCAGGTGACGGAGTGCCGTCGTCACAACCTGACCCAGGTTGGGAACCTGTCACCAACACGGTCCTGACCAAGTCAGACAGCACAACAAATGTGGGCAGTGGAGGACAGGGAGCCACACAAATGTGCCCACCCCCACCCCGCGCTGTGCCCCGCGCCCTGCCCCCTTTCATGATGGGCAGCCATGGCAACCACCATGGTGGTCAGTCATGGTGGACCCCATCTGAGGGTATAGTCCACTGTGACTCGCTTTGGCCTGATCAGGTGGATGGTAGCCCAGACTGTGACCCCGGAGGTCTCTGGGATCACAGCATGGGATCACCGCTGACACACCTGGGAGCAATCCCGGGATAACATCAGGCAGTGCAGCAACAAAAGTGCTGGTGGCTCACAGCCCTCAGCAGGCCAAAGCATTTTCCCTTTTCCACTTTGTATTCAGATTCAGTGTAAGGGTTGGGACAAGGGGTATATGGGGGGTAGGTGGACAGTGGGGTCGGGGCAAGTGACTGTACACAAGGGCAAAAACAAGAAGTCAAGGACAGGAGAAATAACTGAGAAGAAAGGAGCTCCAAGCCAAGGAAGATGGGTTGAGGAAGGTCAACTGGGCCAGGTCCAGGCTGACCTAGGCATTGTTCCTGGATAGAGCTGAAAGGAGTGCCCACAAACACGGGTATACCCATTGAATTTCTAGTACCCAAATCAGCTTGAACATTTCAGGTATGAATTGGGACCCAATTGGGACTTAATTCGGGTACCCAATGTCCCATAATGTCCCATGTTTTCAACTTTCAGTCCCGGAATATCGACTTCTGGTCCCAGAATATTGACTTCCAGTCCTGATTTTTCTGTCGGTAACCAGAAAATCTGTAAACCAGTACCAGAAAGTCCAGATTTTTCAGGTTTCGGGTACCCAATCAGTAACGGAGTAGCAAATAACAGAAGCGGTACTTGAAAATGCAGGTATATGTGCATTGCCAAATAAGGTACTATTTTTTATCTCTACTCCTGGATTCCTGAGGAATTCAGGTTCAAAACCTGGGTCTTGACACTTTGGGAGAAAAAGTATAGACACACATGATTTGATCCCAAGCCCCCCAAAATCAAAGACAGCCTTGCAACTGAATTTCAAGGGGTTATAATAGACGCGCTGCTGGCCCGCTATGGCCTGCCTCGGCCAGGGACTCACTGGGATGTCTATTTATGAGCCGCCAGATGTGGGTCTGTTGCTGCCCCAGTCTGGGATGCCAGCTGGCCCAGAACTGGTCCCCCAGAAGATCCCGGCACACAGCCCATGCCAGGGGTCAAACAGGAAGGTCAGCATGGACCATAGTGGGACAGTGAATCTGTTTTCAGCCCCATCCCCACAGGGAATCAGGAGCCGCCATGGCTGGCCACCATGGTGGGGTGAGGAGTGCTGGGGCATGCTAGGGACAGGCCCACCTGGTCGCAGATTTGTTCTGTTCCCTGCTGGGGGTAGGGCAGGATAGGGCTTTCCGGCCAGTTTGGTCACATGCATGTTTGTTCTGTGCCGTAACCTGGCCCTAAGGGACCACTCATCTTCCCCACCATCTTCCACCATCTTCCATAGCATCACGTCTATTTCCACCTGTAGTTTTGGATCGGGCTCATCCTCTGCATGATTTCAACTTAATTTGCCTAATACACTTCAACCCTACTTGCAGCATCTCTGCTAAGTCTATCCTGGGTCTTCCTTATGCAAATATCCACCTTCATTTCATGAAGATCTTTACATGCTACTTTTCTGGGAGCTCAAAGGGATTGAACTGAAGATATTAAATCAGCCTTGGGTGAGCAAATCAGCCTTGACAACTTTTCATCCAGTGATGAAAAGCTGGCGTTTTTCACCAACAAAAAGTATGCCACCTGCTGTTTCACAAACCACAAATGATCGTTGCAAGTCTCTTGATTTCCAATTAGAGAGACAAAGGGTATTTTCAGATGTTACGAGATCACAGTGAACCATGGTGAATACCCACCTGTGGTCACTGTGTCTCGAACGTCTGTTTGGCGGCCGCTCCGGCCGCATTGGCCCCGCCGTCCACCCGTCTCCACAGAGGGCGGGCGGCGGGGACCGTGGAGGGGGCGGGGCCGTGCGGCCGCACATTTCGNGCCACGGTCAATACCCGCATGGGGTCAATTTGAACCACGCTTCCCGGGTTAGCAGGGGGAATGTCCCGGGAAGCGTGGTCAAAGAGATCCCCAGCGGGGACAATAAAAAAATAATGTCTGGCCGGGCGCCACAACCCAGGATCACCGGCGGGATCACGGGCCGTGGCGAATTCGGCCAGACGCTCCGGCCGCATTGGCCCCGCCGTCCACCCGTCTCCACAGAGGGCGGGCGGCGGGGACCGTGGAGGGGGCGGGGCCGTGCGGCCGCACATTTCGCCATGCGGCCCCGCCCCCTCCCAGATTCCCCACCGGGATCCCCCAGCACGTCTGATATGGCGTGACGGGGTGACCCCGGCGGGGGATGGATGGGTTGTTTTCGGTACGGGGCCAAGCGGCCCCGTAACGTCTGAAAACACCCATAGTGGTTTGAATGATATCTTTTATTAGTCCAACTGTTGTTGATGGAAATAAGTAAGCTTTCAGGCTATACAGGGCCCTTCCTCAGGCATGTAGACTCACTGGCTATGCTACATGCCTGAGGAAAGCCCCACGTGGCCTGAAAGTGTACTTATTTCCCTCAACAACAGTTGGTCCAATAAAAGAGATAATTCAAACTACTTTGTCTCCTGGTCACTTGGGACCAACACGGCGACCACACTCGATCTCTGTTTTCCAATTAGGGAATACGTGACATGACCAAACGGTGAGGTCAGACATACACTTTCTACACTGGTTAGTTGAGGTGCATGAGGTGATGAATCATCACTCCCTGTTTAATAAATGAAAATCCTCGCACTTGACCTTTATGGAATGATCCTATGCTTTGATATTCCACAGCACTGACATGTATTAAACAGCCAGGATTAAAGTTGCTCAGAGTTTTCCATAATAAGAAACTCATCCACCTTCCCGGTCTCCAAAGATTATCATTTGAAATCCTATGTAGAAGAATTAGTTGGCAAAAAAAGGCTACCTGCCTTTCAAATGTATTGTGAGGGACCAGAAACTCTTTAGGAATTGAGAGAACCCCTTTGACGTATCCTGATGGAAATGGATGCCAGAACTTCACAAGTTGCCTAATAAATAATGAGCTGCTTGATCCAAGATGAAAATCAGGAACTAATGTAAATCTTCATCTCAACCCTGTTCTGTGAAAAGAGCATCATGATACTGATTTGCTGCTTCCCTTTAACTGAGTAGATCTTTCTCTGTCGGAACTACTAGTTTGAGGAGGGTTTCAAATGAAAATGTTTCAGTCTTACATCCAGTTAGAAATTTTGGGGCTCTAATTGGCTAGGGATTTCTGTCCCCACAAAAGTCACGTACAGAGAAAAATCTCTCACATCTGAACTTGGCGTCTAAAGGAAAGGTGACAGGACTGATCTATTACTGCTCACTGAGTCTGATTTATGCCCATTTTCAGGTTTCTAGTAAATAAGATTCTTGAAAGAGGAGGATTCCCATTGAAAGAAATCCCGGTCAAACACAAACTGAAGCAGAAGAATGCACCGTTTGAGCAATGGCATTGTATTATGCTCAACTCCCTTTCCCATAAAATGAAGGGGCAGAGTCTCAAGCTGTTTCTACACAAGCACAATTATTCCAGGCTTAGTTGTAATTCCGGGATGACGTTCAGGGATTGTCATCCAGGAATATGTGTCTACACAATTATTAATTTTCAGGGATAAAACACCATCCTGAGATGGCAGTGTAGACACTTGTCCTAGTATAAGAGTCATAAGGTGGACTGCATCAATCCCATGGTGCAGTGCAATTGAATTTCAGTGCCTTATTCTGCTCTGATTTCTGGGAATACAAAGGATTTGTGGGGGTGCTAGTGCCCTTGGAGATAATGGATCTAGTAGAACTTTATCATGGGTAGTCGCAGATTTCTCTGTTGTAAATCCCTACCGGTCTTCCACACAAGCCTGGAGAATACCATGGAGATGTTGGGTAGAGAGGAGGTAAACTTTACCTGCAATTCTCTGTGGTGGGGGTGGTGGGGCTTCATCCCGGGATAAGCATCTACACAAGCCCTATCCCAGTATTATTTTATCCCAGAATGAACAAAACCTGGGAAATCGGCGTTACAATTCTGGGATAAAACCAGAAAGCATGAATTATTTATACCAGGACATCTGTCCACGTGAACAGTTAGATCCTGGGATTAGAGGGATTTATCCCGGGATAATGGTCATGTGGAAGCAGCCTCCATAAGTTAGTGGAGCACCATTAAAGTGAATGAGGTGAATGACCCAAACTCTGGGTCAGGGTCAGTGGCATAATTTGTTGGGGCAGAGGTTGGACCCTCATGACCCACAAAAACTCCACCCTCACAATGCTGGAACTGCGTTGGAAGGAAATTTTGTAAGGACACCCCCCAACACACCTCTCACTGTAATTACAACCAAGATCAATACTTAGTATCATGCTATCTGTGGATATAAGGTTGTAGTCTGGAGAACTGATATTTAATGTAATTTGCTGGTATTAAATATGGGGTCATGGGATCATATTTAAGGCCACTTTTAAATGAGGCGCTTAGAAGCACCTCCTGAGCCCCACATTCAAGAAGAAAGTCGTGCGGTGAGTGTTTACACACTCCCCGTGCTACCAGAAGTGACGTGCTGCCCGTTCTCAGCAGTGGCGGCGGTTGGAGACACGAAGCTTTGAAGAAGCACATTCTGAAAGCCTCACTTTGCAAGCTTTCAAACGTGCCTCTTCAAATCCCCGCGTCTCCAGCCGCCGCCAAAAACGGGTGTCACGTCACTTCTGGTAGCACGGGGAGTGTGTAAACACTCCCTGCACGACTTTCTTCTCGAATGCGGGGCTCAGGGGGTGCTTCTAAGCACCTCATTTAAAAGTAGCCAGAATCTCAAAATGGGGGTCACACGGACAAACAATGTAGGAACCACAGGGACTACACTGGTTTATGCCTACTGATGTTATGGTCCATAGATGTAACTTGAGTGAAAAGTTGAAGAGGATAAATTCGCGAAGGCAAAAATGGCACGTTGGGCACATAGGTAGCTCTTGGTGACTTTTAGTCCTTTGAAAATTTGCCTTACATGACATAAGAACCTAAGTCCCATTTTATTTATTTATTTATTTTATTCCATTTATATGCCGCCCCCTATGCCTATGGCATCTAGGGGCGGCTTCCAACATAAAACAAACTATTTATCACAATATACAAAATATAAAATCTACACAGATATTTAAAACAATGTTAAAATACCCCCATACAAAAATTTAGCCCACCCTCCCCGCCCCGCCTCCGAAGGCCTGGGAGAACAGCCACGTCTTGCAGGCCTGATGGAAGGCCAGCAGACTCAGGGCCAGTCGTGCTTGCTCTGGGAAGCTTTTAAAAAGCGACATAGACCCCCGGATGGGGGATGAGATTCTATAATATTTTCTATTACTTACAAATATGCAGGAGCCCCATTCGTGTTTGTAACTGATGTTATGAAAAATGGATGCCTAAGTAAACGACTGTCATTTGCTTTCATCTGTTTTTCTTTAAAAATAAAAAATAACATTTTTAAAAGCACTGCGCATGTGCCGAATGGTCACTCTGCACACACACGCCCTTTCCCAAAGGGTGCCCGTGCCATTTTGGAAAAGGGCTGCACATGCACAGAACGATGCTTTAATTAATAACAGTAGAAAACAAATGTTTTCTTCACGAAAACCCTGAAAACAAAGAGGCTTTTATAACTTGAAACAAAAACTAGGACAAAAACGAAGGGGGTGTCTTCTGCACCCCCTAACATATTAACGTTCAAAGCTCATTTTTGCTCATCATTCTTATAATTTAGGCTGAATTCCCCAAATGACTTGCTCACGGCAGGAAGCTTCGGTCAGAGCATAGCCACTAGCCAGTGCAGAATTTCCACCTGGATGCTGGTCTCATAACAAACCTCTCAAGCCCCTCCCGCCCCCCACCCTCGGTGTTCACTCCCATGTATGCCAGCTTATCCCAGGCCACAAAGTGTTGTGAATGCAGACCTCATCCCATAATATTGCTTTTGAAAATCCACCCTTTACATCAGGGGTGGGGAACCTTTTCTGTCCCGGGGGCCACACTGAAAACGAGTACAAGCTCCGAGGGTCACATAGAGGTTGAATACACACTTAACTGGTGTATTCAAGAAAAGGAGGATCCAGATCATAGCTCTGTGCTGTGGATCTGTCCCCTACCCTTGTGCACATGGCCCTCCTCTCTGCTCCATTATCCGGAGCTCGGTTTTTCAGTGCTTGGGGTAGAGACTGGGTCCAGGAACCAGATCCAGGCACTAGAAAAGGGCCCCATAAAAACTTGCTGAGGGTCACATCTGGCCCCCGGGCCTGCGGTTCCCCACCCCTGCTTTACATCCTACTGAAAGTCAATAAGGTACCTAAGTGCCTCCTCCCCCCCCACACAAAAAAACGAGACCAAGGAGACCTTCAAAGCAGCTGTGTCCTCTGCAGACCTCATTCATTTTCCCGCTTTTATTTGGGACGCGATCCATAACTTTTGAGAAATGATGGTCAGTTGTCACGGAGAGGAAATGTGACAATACGAGGAGGGAAATGTAATTCGAAGAGGGGAAGGAAGTCTGTGCGTGTTTGTTTAACTTGATACCACTTGACACTTGCCAAAGAGGAGCAAAAAGCAAAAATACTGAGAGGTCAGGGGGCCTTTTCAGACAAGACACTCCTTACCCACCTCCCACCCACTCTACATGTCATAGGGTAGCCATAGGGCAACACTGCAGCTCTGCAACATGTAGAGTGGGTGGGTGGTGGGTGAGTAGTGGGTGGAGAGTGTCTTGTCTGAAAATGCCCAGAGAATCTCAGTCAGAGGAAATGGGTAGAATTTGGGTTGATTCCATGGTTTGACTGCAATTTGAGTTAAACTCTAGACACATGGTGCCAAATAGTGGTGAGATATCAAATTATGTTAGTGGAGGGTCTGATCCAGTAAATCCGACGATGCCAGGCATTTGGGGACATTGTTAACATGGGGAACTCAAACAAATTCTGAGCAAAGAACCAATTCACAGTTTCTACTGCTCCCTCAGAGTGGAGTAAAAATGATGCTCATTTCACTGAAGGAGACACCGGAATTTATTCAGAGTTCAGTTCCACTTGGGTTTACACCTACATAACTTCAGGGGAGTCAGTCTGGATTCCACCCAAGGGAAATCAGAATCCAGCCCTATGCCTCCTGTTTTGCTTGACTTACACACAACACAGGAAGACTGTTTGCTCCTGAAACAAATTTGACTGCCGGATGAAACACACACTCTCAGGAAGCTGGAAAAAGGAATTGATATATCAACTGCTCTTCCCCACCTGTCCCTCGCTTCACCTTGGACAAGGGTTGCAGCCCGCAATAAGGTAAGTGGCATGCAGAAGGAACGGTAACTCTCTCTGCTCCCAAGGGTCCGTTTCACCTCACAGAAAGTGTGAGGTTTTGCACACAGCTTGCCTGCAAAGTTTTTCTGTCTCGTTTAGCCATTGTAAAACACTGCCTTGCAACCAAAGCCAGCTCAACGGACTGACACAGTGACTGGCGGGTGCTTTAACAAGCTGGTGTCAGGTCTTGCTAAAGAGGAATGCTAGTGGCTTTGTAGGAAAGCCAACAGCTGCTAGGTTAAAAATGAAAAGCAAAAGATCTTCCTAATGCCTGATCTCCAGGTATTAAATACAACAATAGCCAGGTGCAATTTACCTGTACCCAGCTTTTAGGATAGACTGTACAAAGAAAGCAAGGAGACTGACCTGAATGACACTCTTAAGGGTAGATTCCTTCACAATGGTGGTGCAGACTAGAGAGTTGGGTTCCTGCTCCCGGCGATATATTTCCCCCATGGTGAAGATCATAGGAATGGCCAGCAGGAAAGAGACAATCCAGATGCAACTGATGAACTTCTTGGTTCGGCTCCTGGACATGATGCTCTTGGCTTTGAAGGGGTGGCAGATGGCCATGTACCTCTCGACGCTCAGGCTGGCGATGTTGAGGGCAGTAGCATAGGTGCAGGCATCTCTTAGGAAGTAGTAGCCCTTGCAGATGGCATCCCCAAAGGCCCAAGGGTGGTGCACCCAGATGAAGTTGTAGAGCTCAATGGGCATGCACAGGAGGAAGATGAGCAGGTCCGAAAAAGCCAGGCTAGCCAGATGATAGTGAACGGTGCTCTGCAGGTTTTGCAGAGACTTCTTCCGTACCAAGGTGTAGGCAGTGATGGAGTTGCCGATGGTGCCCACCAAGAAGAGAGCCAGATAGATGACAGTGACCATGACTTTGGAGTAAATATCTGTGTTCACATCCAAATCCTCCTCATCTGGCATCCTGGAATGAACATCCGAACTGTTGGAGACATTCCCGGCAGCTGGCAATACATAGTTAGTGGGCTGCAAGTGAAACTGATCCACCACCGCTGCTCCTGGATGGGAAACTGCAGAAGTTGCATTAAGGTGCATTTTCTGGAGAGGAAAAAAAAAAGGGGTTGGCTTGTCAGGGAGGCTCAGCAAAAGAGGATGCTCCGAGTGGTACCCAGAGCGGGACTCAGACTGTCAGCACGCTGCAAGGCAGGGAGAGTGCAAAGCTGCCACTAGAAACCAAAGTGGAAACTTGTCTCGTTTTAATGCGTCGGTGGGAGGGGAGGTGCTTGATGTCCAGCCTCTGTGTGTGTGTGTGTGTGTGTGTGTGTGAGAGAGAGAGAGAGAGAGAGAGAGAGAGAGAACACGCACGCCCAGGGCTCGATTCACAAATTCGTTGGAGCAGCCTCACAGACAAAAGCAGCTCCAGCAGCAGAAGGTGCAGCTTTCAGTCACAGCGCAGCTAAGGGCTCTCCTCTCTCCCGCTTCCCCCCTCCTCTCTCTTTTTTCCTCCCACCCTCCTTGCCAGCTTGCTCATTGTGTGTGTGTCTCATTCCTAAGGCTTTCTGAGTTCTCCAGATGTGGCTAGCGCTAAGGTGGTTTAGCAAGGCAATCATCTCTCCTTCTATGCACAAACACACACACACACAAATGCACACTGGAGAGACTGTAGAATCTGGGGGCAGTGAGTGTGTAAATTAAAACAGGAGGAATGTAAATGTTCGATCCTGCTTTTTTCCATTTAGTTACCAATCTGGATCTTTCAAAACAGAGAAACAAATCCAGCTACTTTTACTATGCTGGGGTGAAAAAAATCCAGCCAATCCCCCCAAACATACTCCAAAAACCCAGATCCAGGAAATGGGGACCAGTTGGACTGAGGGCAGCCGCCCTGAGCCCCCAAATTCTTCTGCCTACATAGGAGAAAATTCGAATGGCTCCTAACTTACTTAACTTGGATCTGAGCATAGGTGTAGGAGGGCCATAAAAGTCCAAAACCCAACACCTAGGAACTATCTGAATCTTGGCAAGTTTAGCCCCAAGTCTCAGGTGTTACAATGCAAACAGAAAACAGAAAAGAATAAAGGCAGCATTGCTGGTTTTCCTACAATGAATACAGTTCCGTCGCCACTCCTAACCCAGGGGAATTGCACGTCACTGTTGTGAAGCCCAGCTGAAACCTCACAATGGTTACACACACTACTGCTTTCTCTTCAGAGTGGTCCCGTGAATGACTCAGAATTTTCAGTACCCTTAGGAGTGGGTAAGTAGTAAGCGGGTAACTGCAAGGTAGCAGCTAATCACACCGGGGAATGTGTGGCAGTGATCAGACATTACAGCACCCATGCTCATGAGTGGTTATCATTATGGCCCTTTTTACATGGACCGCGGCGTGGGGTGTTGGTGTGCGCCGTGGTCCATGTGCGGTGAGTGGGGGGGAGGGTGTAGACGGGCACACACCCATCTACACCCACCTCCACCCATCAACACGCATGGAGCAACCACCATTTTCACACGTATGCACATCCACCCACCCCACCATGGAGTTTACACAAGATTTCTGGGTGTTGATGCATGGATGCCACCCATGTAAAAAGGGCCAATGTCTAAAAATACTCAAGGTGTGAAATGAAGAGGTCCAAAGGACAAGGGACGCTGCCTAGCGCTGAGAGCCAGAAGCAAAGCCGGTCTTAAAGTTTTCAGGGCCCGGGGCAAAAATAAAATGTGGAGCCTCATGGCCCTGCCCTCCACAGGCCAACCCATTAAATAATTCAGTCTAGTGTCCCCCCACCCCAGTTGGTGAAGTGAGAGGAGGAGGGGGCTGTGTTCCACAGGAAGTGGCTGCTTTGGGGGCTGAAAGTTGCAGGCAGCAAAAGAAAGGGCCCCTCAGAAATAGCCCATGCTGGAGTCTCAGGAGCACTAGTCCTGAGGCTACCAGAACTAGTCTCCCTGTGAGACCTCCTCTAATTATGGGGTCCGGACAATTTCCCCTACTGGCCCACCCTGACTAGACACAAAAGAAAATCATGGGGAGCTAGCAGCCTTGACGGGGGCCTGCTATGGCCTGCTAAGGCCCGCTTGGGCCAGAGACTCATCATCATGCCTATTTCCGTCCCACCAGATGTGGACCTGCTACTGCCACAGTCTGAGAAGGTGGCTGGCCCAGATGTGGTCCCCTGGAAGGGGGGCCAGTGTATCTGTTTGTGACCCCATCTTCTACCAGGGATTGAGGGCTACCATTGCTGCCCGTCATGTTGGGGGACAGGGTGCTGGGGGTACGCGGAAGGCAGTGCCACCCTCCTGCACATTTTTTCTCTTCCCCCACCCGGGGTGCAGTGAGGGAGGGCTTGCCGGCTGGTCCGGAGTGGTGCACAATTATTCCGTGCGCCGACCCGGACCCCGCCAGGGCCAACCCCACCCCCTCCCCTCGAGCATCTAACCGGCATGCTGACTGCATGTTTATTATCACTCACACTCTTTCAGGTAGACAGACCTCAATCTTCAAACTACTTACTCTGGAGTGTGAGGCATGAGTGCTCACAGGAGAGACTACACCACAATTATAGTTGAAGAGATTGCAAAGAATGGTTAAAGCACAGAGACTGAGAGGAAGTGGAGTAAAGTGCGGGGAGAAGAAGGCAATGATTCAGTATCTCAAAGGACCCGGCACAATGTAGTAATGAAAGGAGAAAGGGGGGGGGGGACCTCTAAATAAAGAGAAATTACCATGGAAAACAAGAAAAATATCCCCATTGAAGCAAAGAGGCAGCCGCTACACCACTCTCTGCTTCTCACACTCTGCTTCGTTTATTTTCTCTCTTTAGCTTGGGTCTACGACTTCTCCTCAGCCTAAATCTTCCATGTCCCAGGGTTTGCTGTGTCTCCATACGAGCCTATCATGGCGGGCAGCTCTGTTCCCGCTAAAGGCGTGCGGTGGAACAGGGATGAACAAGGCACCAGAGGCAGAGTTTTTCTTTCTAATATACTTCATGCGGCAGACGTGACTGTCAAGAGCAGGGGGGCATTTTCCGGAGTCGCAGCCATTCCCAGTGACAGGAAAGGCAGAGTTGAACAGCTCTGCTCTTCGATCTTTTTCCCTCTTTTTGCTTGAGACTGACCAAGGAAACTAAATCAGGTGCCTGCCTGGCAGATTTTATTCCATATTATGATCAATGATAAAAACCGCTCGTTCTTAAGTACCTGAGTGAATACTTTGCAGCGAGGAACTGATCTGACAAATTGGACTTTGAATTGCCATTTCATTTATTTTGAAAAATATAAAGAGAACCTCTGAGGAATCTACCTAAATCACTGCGTGTTCAAGACCTGAAATGAATACCAAATTTTATATTAAGTGCAATTTGGGCATTCGTAGACCTATCTGAACTTCTAAATAAGTACGCACAAGTGAAATAAAATGTGTTTGTTAGGTTTCCCTCCCTCCCTCCCCAGATACTTTGGTCTGGATGTTACATTTATTTAAATATTAAGTTATTATGATTTAGTAGGGATGGGAATTTCAGTTTCGGATAAAACAGAAAGTACCCGAAAATGGTCATTTCGGATTAATCAAAATTTTCGGTACTATCGGATCTTTTGCATTGATTTTTGTACTGGATTTTTAACATTGTGGTTTGTCCCCCATTGAAAAACCACAATGTTAAAAATCCAGTACAAAAATCAATGCAAAAGATCTAATAGTGCCAAAACCAAAAAAGAACCGAAATTCATGGGATCCGAAACCGAAAATGTCTGAGACCAAAATTTTGCCTAGAGTCCCATCCCTATTATTTAGCATTGGTATAGCGCTTTCAATGTTCAGAGTGCTTTAAAATTCTCACCTAGTTCAGTGGTTCTCAGACTTGTTGGAGCCACAACACACCCCTTCTCTTTCTCTGTGGTAGCTGAGCCCCCTGCCGCCCCCCCACACCTCACATGCACATTTTGCTTCCTCTTCCTCTCCCCCTTCCCACCCTTCTGTTGCTTCCCCTTTCTCTCCCCACTCTATGGCTGTTTTCACACGGATGGCTTCATCGACTGCTGGGTGTTCCAGCGGGTGTGCGGTGGAGGGGCATACATGGAAACGGACTGGCGGTGGGTGGGAGGATGGGTGGGTGTGAGCCTCTGTGAACACCACAGGAGGTGGGTATTTGTACATGTGCACTCCTGGTGTACACCCACCTATACCCATCACCCGCCCATCTCCACCCACTGGGCCATCCGGAAAACCGAAGGAAGGCCCATGAGCAGAGGTGGGTGGAGGTGGGGCACACACACACACCTCCACCCACCGCAGCTGCATCCCCATCCCCCCCACCTACCCCTGTGGGTGGGTGGAGGTGTGTGTGTGTCCCTTTACATGTAAAAACGGCCAATTTTGGAAATTGCCACTAGCTTGGGGAGAATGGGCGTTCTCACATGGACAGCCCCCATGCCTCTGCCCTGCCTCACCCCTGGGCAGGCTGTTCATTTAAAGATGGCCCGCCAGATATGGAGGTGGAACAGAGGTGGGGCAGGCTGTCCCTGCTTTGGGGCAGTCTCACTAGCAGTGTTCCGGAACATCCAGAAGCACCACCGGCAGAGCAGGCAGCCCAAAACTGAGGTACTAGGGCTGCGGTCCATCTATTTGGCAGATGGCCGCTGCAACTCTGCTCTCAGCTGGGGGTTGCCCCAGGCAACACCACAGGGTTGTGAGCAATCCACTCTCAACTCTATGGTATGGGGAGGGGCATGCCACGTGGATGGACTGTGAGCTGCGGAAGCCACCAGGCCGGTTTAAACCTGACCGAGATGGGGTTTCAAGTGGAAAGACATGGGGGTGCACCCCCGAAGTAGGTCCTGGGGTGGCCAGCCCCATGTCCATCTGAAAACACCCAATGTAGTGCTAGGTGTTTGCCAGCTGGGGTCTTTCTTGTGTCCCCCTCCCCCAATACCTTTCGTGCCCCACAGTTTGAGAATCTAGACTCTCTAGTTCAGCCTCACAAGAACCCTGTAAGGGAGGTCATTATTGTTTCCATTTCACAGATGAAGAACAGAGGATGAGAGATACGGATTTACCCAAGGCTACCCAGTGAGTTCATGGCTAAGACAGGATTTCAACTCTGACTTCCCAGGTCCAAGTCCAACACATTATAGCCACTAAACTACAGTGGCTTTCAAACTGAAATAACCAAACTGACCAAAAACCCCCACCAAAACTAACCAAACCAAAGTAGCCAAAACAAATATCTAAAATGAACCCCCCCAAAATGGAAACTAACAGTTATTCATACCCACTTTGTTTGGACAATTCCAAAGTGGGAAAATTAATTGACTATATCCATTTTGTGAATTTTGGCTCCAATCCGTAGGGTGGAGGTTCTCAAACTGTGAAATGGTCGAGCCACAAGATGAGGGGGTGGGTGGGGGCGGGTGGGTGTCACAGTCCCAACTTCTATTTAATATATTTTGCATGTCTTTGCTTCTGTGTGGTGTCAGGAGGAGATTATATATAAGTATGAATTTGTTTTAATGCTGGCACAAATGTGAGTGGAAGTTTTCAAGTGCCTGGTCCTTTACTGTTATATTTCTTTTTGGTGGAAAAGCTGAGAGAAGAGGTAAAACCCTTTTGTTCCTCAGAATCAAAAGCCATCCACAAAACCATTCACATTAGATTCTTCCTATCAGGAGCCAGAAGCACTCCGGAGTTCTGTGACTTAGCTCTTAATCTCCATTTGGAATCTAAAAGTATGGAAGTGCGCTGTAAGTATATCTTTGGGTGTTTTAAGATGTGACAGTGGCACGGTTTAATCCACTTTAGCACAGGTTAAACCAGATGCCACCATCACACTTGAATGCGCCTGCCAGATGTTAGCCCGGGACATTACCCGGTCAGTGTTGGCATTAGCCCTGTGAGTCAGGACCATCCTCAACTCACACCCCGGGCTAAGCATCCCCACTAATAGGGTAACGGCTGCTCAACCAGGGGTAAAGTGGGCCATCATTGATGATGGGCTGCTGTACTTACCCTGGTCTGGAGTGGCGGCCTATGACGACCACCATGGCTGTCTGTTAGGGGAGGGGGGCAGATCACTCCACATAGCATGGGGGTGAGGATGTAAGGATGTATGTCCGTGCATCTCCCTGTCCCTTCCCTGACCACGTTCCGCCATAACGTTTGTTCGGAGGTCGGGCCAAGTCACGGCTGGTGACAGTTCCCACCATGGCCCGGAACAATCCGGGACCGGTCACATCGGAAAACACCCTTTGTGAGGATGAAGCCCACAGTTATCTAACACTCTGCCACTGGTCATCTGAGGCTAGAGCTGAAATGAGTACCTCATTTGCTACTGAGTCCAACAGGTAATACCCAAAATTTTGAGTAGCCTGTTGTTAGGTGCCCAATTGGTATCTAATTACTGAGTCAAACACCCAATTACCTTAAATACCAGTTATTGCCATTAGCAAATGACTGGTTTTCTGGTTTTACTGACCAATTTTCTGTTTACCAATCCATTTTGTCAACATCATCATCAATCATAATTTTATTTCTATAGTGCCCCTCCCCCCACCAAAAATCATGCTCGGAGTGCTTTACAACATAAAAAAATAACAATATAAAATAAATTTTAAAATGTTTAAAAAATCAATTTAAAATAATTTAAAAGGGGAAGGTAAAGAGGGAGGGAAAGGACACATAAAAGGCAGCCAGCTGTGGGTCCTCAAAGCACCTGGAAAATAAACAAGTCTTCAGGTGCTTCTTAAAGGTGAGGAGGGAGGAACTGAGACAGACGTGTGGAGGAATTGGCCACAACAAAAGCTTGAATGCCTGCTAGTTGAAAGCATGACAGTGAAATTCCCAAACAGCAGGTGATTTCTGAGTGCATATACCCAACAGTGGGTGATTTCAGATGTTACGAGATCACGCTGAACCACAGTGAACCACGCTCAACCCCCCCGCGGGGCCAAAGGGCCCTGAACGTCTGAACGGCGTGCGCCAGATGTTCATCACGCTCAATACCCACATGGGGTCAGTTTCAACCACGCTTCCCAGGCTAGCCGGGGGAAGGTCCCGGGAAG
>QEPC01009477.1:4587063-4602209 GCA_003113815.1 Sphenodon punctatus | reverse complement strand
CCGTGGTCCCGTTCCCGGCACGTCTGTTTGGGTCGTTTTCCAACCCCCGGGCGTGGTTGCGCTGTTCGCCCCCCCTGGTGGTTCGCTGTGGTGAACCGGCCGCCCGTAACGTCTGAAAATACCCAGTGTGAGGCTTCCAGGAACAGGTCCCAAATATAGCCAGAGCCTGTACTACTTTACTTTTTCCCTAATAATTTTCTATTTTACTGACTGGTTCTAACTTACCCTTTCCTTTGTTTTCCATGTGTTTCTCATCTGTCCCACTTGGGGGAGGGGAGAGTTTCCCCTGCTCTGGAACAAAAGTTTCCGTGGCCTCCGCTGGCTGGGGAGGTGTGGGGAGTGACATGTGTCACTCGGCCACATTCCCAATGTTGCCCTACCCTGCCCCCCCATGATGGGCAGCTCTGTCTGCCAATTACAGGCAGCCATGGCTGGGCACCATGGCAACCCCTCATACAGGGATGAGCAGAGGCCAGGAACAGATGTTCCCACCTGACTCACCTGCTCTGGCCAGTCAGGTAGGAGTAGGGCTCAGACCATGGGCCTGGCTTGTACCAGGTGCATATTTCCCACTCAACTCCTACCTGTCCAGTATAGGAACCGGGCCCACATTTGATGGGCTGCAAACAGACAGTCCAGCATGACACTGGCCCAGTCAGTGAAAACTGGGTCCACCTGCACCAGCATCATGTATGCTACACTCAATGTTGCTGACCATTTTTCTACCTCAGTAAATGGTGGAAAGGAGAAAAAGGTAATGAAAACTGGAAATTTGGTAACAGAAATGATATTTTGGTAAACTAGGTAACCAGTCAGACATTGATACTGATTAGTACCCAATTTTACAGGATTGAGTCAGGTACTGGAATTCCAATGGGTATACCCATTTTTGTGGATACTTGTTTCAGCTCTACCTGATGCCCATTGTGGGACAATAAGCCAGCTGACCAAAAACTGGGTCCAGAAATGGTTGTGCCAGCTAGGAACCACCGGGAAGAGCCAAGGTTCAATTCAGAGCTGCCTCAAGGCTTCTCCAGGTGGAAAGGATAAGTGCAGAAGGTTGCCAAGGGTCTCTGCAATGGGAGGGTTCAACCTGAAGCCTGTTGGGTTGGTCAAAGAGGCTTGAAAATCTGCAGGGCTAGAAAAAGGGCTGGCAGCTACAGGAACCATTGTAAAAGACTCTGGAGGACTGAACGCTGTTTTAAAAAATGAATTAAAGAGCTTTGGGGGGGCCAGGAGGGGCATTGCCCCAGACTCCTAGGGGCACTCCGCCACTGGTATTGGGAAAAGGAGTCTCTCTGGACTGTGATTTGGAAACCTGGTCCTAAAGAAATACAGCAAGAGCAGTGTGGTATATAAGGACAAAATATAACAAATTATAACAAGCAAGAGTAGTTCCAGGAATCCATCAAACAGGAGTCAAATGTCAATCCTCCTGTTGAAACAAATATTTGGGGTGAATATCGTGCCTGTCGATTTCACCTGAATCAAACTATATCTGTCAAAATGGATGCCCACAGTTCAGGTCCATCTTTGCCAGTTTTCTGTTTTGGAGTGTTGTGTTCTCTCTCCAGCTATTCAGTTGTTGTCAAGATATTTGAATACTGACAGGACAATTCGCTTCCACTGAAGTCAATAGACGTTTTCCCACTGACTTCAATAGGAGGAGGATTGTGCTCTTGATTCTTTGGTTATCTCACTTTGACTATTTTCCCATGATCAATAGTTAAAAATAAAGCAAGCAACCAAACGACCGAGAAACCAAATATCTGTATAACTGAATGGCTAAACACCCCCCCCCCCCCAAATAACCGAACAACTATGGGCTGAGGGACACCTGGATATGCAGATATCTAGTTTTCTTGCAGATATTATTTGGATACTTGGATGACTATCCGAAAATTACAAAACCCACTACTTTTTTGACAGCACTACTAATCCTAGTCTCACTGAGGGCGTTTTCAGAGGGACACTTATCCCGAAAATAAGAGCATTATCACCGGGATGGGATAGTTTGTCCGTCTAAATGCTGTCAACAGTGATTATTATCTCAAGATAACAAAAATATCAGGGTGTTCTAAAACCTCAGTCGCTGGGGTTTATAACAACCGGTTGTTAAACTATCCCTGGATAATGTCAGTCTGAACGACGTATCCCATGAAAGTCAACTATCCTGGCAATTAGCGCCACAGAGTCTAACGGCAAGGTATGTGCTCACAGAAATGCTCCGCTGCAAAGAGGATGTGATGTTGCAGAGAAAGGATGTGACTTTTGAGTCCCAGAAAACATTGTGCTGAACTTGGCAGAAAAGCACCGCAGGATTTTTAATTCATCCCACAGATTCTAATAACAATGTACTGTTCACATGGACTATCCCGGAATTAAGTTATCCCAGGATAAAATGTCCGTCTAAACAGGTACCACTTTGTTATCTAAGGATAATAATCACCAGAGATTATTCTAATTATCCTAGGATAGTTTGTCTGTCTGAAAATGCCCTGAGTCACTTCTCAAGGAATAGAATAGGTTAGACACCACTTCGCTAAAGTAACATGTATATTTCAATCATTCTGATGCCAGAACCCAGTCCTAAGTAGAGACATGATGAAGCATGATGTGACAATCATAAGATGCTTATGACTAACCCTGTCTGGCCATGTACGTCTGTTCAGGATTAGGGCCTAAGACATGAAAGCAAACCCGCTGGGGCCAATGAAAACATTTTTGCCGATTTTAGAAGGTTTTCTTAGATTAAGCTCACAGTAAACAAAACCTTCCAAACATTTTCTGATAGACTGTGGCTGGATTCCTTTCTAATCCTTGTTGCAGTTCAATGACCAGCTTTGCAATTCTTGTTCCTTTGCAGCCCTGTCATTTCCTATTAGCCACACGAGAGTTCACTGGTCTCCTCCAACGCCCTATTTACCTATTGATATGGGTTGTGTGTGGTCTGAAAAAGCTAAAGGCTGAATCTGCATAGGCCATGTGCATCAATTAATCATTTTAGTTTTGTTTCTGATCATCTTGTTTTGATTCTCTGTGCAAAATAGGTCAGATAACTGCTTCTGACCACAATCAAAAGGACATCATACATCCTTTTCCCCATCTGTAGCCGTTACTCAGTGCATCAGTGCCTGTTGTTTTTCTCTAATGCCCCTACCAACCAGGCATTATGGGTATTTTCAGACGTTACGGGGCCCTTTGGCCCCGTACCGTAACGAACGTCTTCGTTCCCCGCCGGGGTCACCCCGGCACGGCCCAACAGACGTGCCGGGGGGATCCCGGCGGGGAAAGTGGGAGGAGCCGGGGCCGCGCGGCGCAACGTGCGGCCGCACGGCCCCGCCCCCTCCACGCACCCCGCCGCCCGCCCTCCGAGGAGACGGGCGGGCGGCGGGGCCAATGCGGCCGCCGCGTCTGGCCGATCGTGCCACGGCCCGGGATCCCGCCGGGGATCCCGGCCCGTGGCACGCGACCAGACGTTACTTTTTGTTCGCCACGGCCCGCGGTCCATTTGACCACGCTTCCCGGGACCTTCCCCCGGCTAGCCCGGGAAGCGTGGTTCAAATTGACCCCGTCTGCAGATTCAGCGTGGCCAACATCTGGCGCACGCTGTGCAGACGTGCAGGGGCCTTTCGCCCCGCTGCGGGGTTCACCGTGGTTCAGTGTGGTTCAGCGTGATCTCGTCACGTCTGAAAACACCCTATGATAGCAAGTGTGAAGAAGATGGTTCTAAAATGATGAACAAATGAATCAATTTTATATTCATGAGAATTATTCACATATTCATTTAAACAAATGAATGTGTGAATGAATCTTTTATTAGGGATAAGATACTTGGATCAACTTTAGCTAGAATATTTGGTTTTGGAAACTTCATTTATTCCTTTCTTTGTTTACTATGTTTTGGCATTTTGCATATAATAGTACCAACAAATTTAGCCATAGTTAACCAAGTACTCGATATCTAGGCTTTCCAAATATGGCTTCAAAGAGACCGCACAAGCTGCAATTCCTATGGCGACTGGCTACTTCTGTTGCATGTAAATGCACTCCGTGTGGCTTTTCAGGAAATGCGTTCTTCAAGCCAGTAAGTCCAGCCGTTCATTTAAAAACAGTCTCAGTCAAACTTAGAACCACTTGGTACTCAATAATGTGCTGATTCACATTTAGTTTCTCTATTTGCTTACCAGGATCCCATTTACTGCCTTGCTGTTTTACCGCTTTTCTGCCAATTTCAAATCCTGAGAGATAAAGAAATGCAATATGTCATTTTTTCTATCTTTTCTGCACTCCATTTTCCCTTCTACTTCCTTGTCACTCATTGGCTGGCATGCTCCTTTAAAAATCTGCAATCAAGTTACAGATTGGTAGAGCTGAGATGAGAGCAAGTGCACCCTTTCTGTAGGGAAATACTGAGCTTTTGGGAGTGCTTTTGAGTATTTGGTGATAGTTTGCCAGTCGTCAATGATTCTATGCTTCCACCATTGTTGATATCGGCGCCTATGATTTTTCATCATTTCCCATCAATCTTGTCACTTTCTGGCATTTTTCATCATTTTTCATCACTTTCCAGCAATTTTTGTCACTTTCTGCATTTTTGTCACTTTTCGGGCCACTTACAACAGTTTTACAGCACTTTTATAGCACTTTTATGGCAATTTACAGCACTTCCCCCACACTTAGCCGGCACTTTTGTGTCTCCGCAACCCCTTAGGATCGTGTGGAGCACACATGGGGCCTGGAATCAGCCTTGTAGCAACTCTGTTCAACTCACAAAAAATAATGACAAATGGCGAAAACTGCAGAAAAGCTGATAAGTTTCCATGTTGTTCAAGTAAAGATGAATGACCTGTTTCTGACAGAAACAGTATTCACTGTGATTTGTTGTTTCAGACCTACAGATTGGTCAAAGCAAAGGGAACAACATACAACAAAAATTCGGTTTGGAGGTACTGTAGTGGAGGCAATGTTTTTTCAAACTGTGCTTGGACAGGCAGGGGGGTGGTTAACAGGTGGGTTATTGACACAGTGATTGACTCAGAAATGCGTAAACAACTAAGGGTAATTTCCGACGTTATAAGATCACAGTCAACCACAGTGAACCACGGTCAACCCCTGGCCAAAGAACCCTGAATGTCTGATCAGTGGCATCCAGATGTTCACTACAGTCAATCACCCAACCATGGTTCCAGAGGTCGGGACAGGACCATCCCCAGAATCATGGTCAAAGCGATTCCCACTGGGAAACCACTAAAAGTAACGACTGAACACCAACCACCAGGTGGGATCAAACAAAACGATCCCCAGCCGTGGTGAACATACGTAGTGTCGCTGCCAGGCAACGAGCAACACACAGATCAAGGAGGGAGATTTAAAGGGCACACAGCAGCAGGGGAATGTGACGGGATGGAGCAAGGCGGAAGGGTGAGGAGGGCAGAGGCCGAGCGAGGAAGGGAGGAGGAGGAGGTGGTGGTGCTGGAGGCGGTGGCAGAGAAGCAGCAGCAGCCGGGGCAGGCTTCCCCAGAGGGGACAACCGGCCAAGGGATTGAGGCACCCCGGAAACAGGTAAGGAAAGCAAGGGGGGGACTGCACTGTGGCAGAGGGGCACAAAGGGGGGGTTGTCGGTGGGAGGAGGGCAGGGGGCGGGCAGTGGGTCGGAATGACAGCAGCACCTAACCCCCCCCCCCTTACAACCCACAGACCCAGAAATGGGTGTCGGAGCCAGAGCCTCTGGAGGATACTGGCGGAGGGGAAGAAGAGGAGCAGGAGGAGTAGGAGGAGGGCACACACAGGAGATGCCGGTTCCAGCAAGGGGGGAAATGGGGGCACAAGGAGACCCAGGACTTCATACAGATCTGGGGGTCTCTGGAGCACCAGGTGGAGCTAGCCATAAACAAAAGGAATGAGCACATGCAGGCACTGACTCTGGGGACACACAGAGGAACACCCCGGGACCTCAGGGAGCAGCAGGGCCCCCTCGCGAACCAGCACCGAGAGCCCACACCCGCAGTCTGACTCAGACAGATCTGAGGCCGGCACACTGGTCACCCTCAACCAGTGGATGCACTGGATGCAGGGGGAACACAGCCACATGGAGGGGCTGGCCTCGAAGGGCTCCAGGATGGACATAGAGGGTAGGCAAGTGGGTGGGATGGGAAATGGACCATAGGGGGCGGGCCCAGGGTGGGGGTCCCCACAGGACATGGGCCAGTCCTACAGACCCCAGGAACCAGGGAACTCAGGAAGAGGGTTGGGGTGCACAGGGGCCTGACCGGGCACAGAACAGGGGGGACAGGCACCGCTGGCCAGCCCCTGGTGCCAGCGAGTGTGGGGGATGGTGGGACAGGGCCCGGGCCCATGCAAGGGTAATGCAACCCCCCCACATGCATTCCCCAACAGGTGCACACGCTCCCTGGCACACAGGACCACCAGGTGAGGGAGACAGTGGTGACCAGCCGCAGCAGTATCTGGTGGAACAAGGTGAGGTACCATGGCAGGGGTGGCAACGGGGGTGCACCGAAAGCATGGAGGGATGGGAGAGGCACGGCGTCCATGTCCCCAGGATGGCGTGCCCAGAGACTCAGGACGGGGGGCACAAGGGGGGAAAGCTGGGGCACAGGGGGGCATCGATGGGGAAGACCGCGGCTGCCTACCCACCGGGGAGGCCAACTACCAACCCCCAGAACCACTCCCGGACTGGTGGCATGCATCAGCACCCAAATAACAGACCCTAATCAGCTCCCCAACAGGGCAACAAGCAGCATCCCCACCAGCCAACCCTGTGCCCCTGGCACAGTGGATGCGGGAGCACAGGGCATGCGTAGGGCATGTGTAGGGCACCAGAGGGAGGACCTTGCAGAAGAGATAGTCCGGACCAGCACGGAGCATGGTGAGAGGATGATCACAGACATCGACCACATGGAGGTGGCCACAGAGAGAGCTCTGCAGCAGGCAGAGGCAGAAATGCACCTGGAAAGGTGGTGGGAGTGCTGGGAGCACACCAGGCAGATGGAGGCATTGAGGCTGCTACATCAAGCCATTGATCGGTGGGAGTGGATCACACAAGGAAGATGGACCGGTCCCTGGACATTGGCACCTCGCTGTTCCTGCCTGCTGGGACCATGAGCACCTACAACATGGCAGCCACTCCACCCAGCACCATACCGGCCCCAGTGTCTCTGATGCCCCCCACGGTGCCCACACTGCCTCCACCACTGTCTTAGCTGCCGGCATGCCCGCAGGGCCTGCGCATTTGCCTCCCGGTCCCACCAGGCCTCCGGAGGCAGCAGCCGCCCAGTGGGGCCCCTTTGGCACCACCCCCGCCCCCCAACCCCACCCTGCAGGCTGGTCTGGACCCTGAGGCCTCCCAGGACACGGTCAGGGATACCAACAGCGGGGGTGAGGTGGGCTCCCAGAGGACCACGGCACCCGCAGGGTGGCCTAGGGGACAGCCCAGGAAGTAGCAGGGTCGGGGGTTAAGGGGACAGGGGAAGGAGATAGGGATGGGCAGGGGGAAGCAGGGGGGAAGGGGGGGGTAAAGGGGCACATGATGTTAAATAAATGCATGGGTGTACCCAGCCCAACTCTTTATTGTGAGAGAATCTGCATCAGGAAGGGGCTGGGGGATCGTCTCAGGTGAGGCTCAATGACAGGTGGGGCCTGCCAAGGGGGGCCCAGCATGCTTAGGCCCCAGCATCACTGGTGATATGCCTTGCCAGGACAGCATGGATCCGCTTGACATAGCTGTACTCCCTTGGGTTCTCCGCATTCACACAGAGTGGCATGGGCCCTGGTGGGCGCTGGGGCATGAGGAACACCAAGGTGGCCCCATCAGTCTCACGTATGTTGTGCAAGACACAGCAGGCACCGATCACAATGGCCAAAGTCTCCATTGTGAAGTCCAGATGACCTGCTAGGCACCTCCAGTCCTGCTTGAGGGCACCGAAGACCCTCTCGACCATGGTCCTCGAGGCGCAGACTCATAACCAGCTCCCCAACAGTTGAACAGCAGTTGAACAGCACCTCCACAGGGTTCCTGGGGACCAAGTATGCCTTAATGAGCCAGTGGAGGAGGGGATAGTCAGGTTCCCCCAGGATGCAGGGGAGCATCAGCACCCCCTCGATCCTGGGCAGCCGCATGTCAGCAAAGTCCCCCGGTACATCCGGGCAAAGAGGGGTGAGATGGTAAGGATCCGGGCATCATGGCTGCAGCCGGAGTAGCTGGTGAAGATGTCAGTGAACAGGCCCTGGTGGTCCATGACCGCCTGGAGCTGCAGGGAATGGTACACATGCCGGTTGATGTACTCCCCTACTTCCCCGTTGGGGTGGTGGGGTGGAGGATCTTGATGTGGGAGCCATTCACAGCACCCAGGCAGTTGGGGTAGCCTCCAGCATCGAAGTCAGCCATCACGGCCCTCTGGTCCACAAGCTGGATTGCATGGTCGAGTAGTACGGCCTTGCAGAAGTCATGCAGAATGCCCATGATGGTGCTGTCTGACACCAAAATGCTGCACCACAGACCAGCAGGAATCAGGTGTTGCCAGTGCCCAGATGGCTATGGCCACGCACTGGACCATGTGCATGGGGGTGCGTAGCTGCTCCAGCCAGGGCGCCAACAGCTCTGCAAGGTGCAGGAGGCACCATCTGTCCATGCGGAAGTGTGCCCTCCACGCTGCATCATGCCACTGAGCCAGGGCCCCGGCCCACCATTCCTGTACCCGGTCTGTGACCCAGAGCCCCCTTTGTGTGGGCATGGTGAGCATGACAGTGCATCCCATGGCGCCCAGCACCAGTGGTGTCACCCGTCTGCCTCCCAGAGAGCATCTGGGCACCCTTGGGTGAGGCCCAGGGCTCATTGGTATACCCCAGCCGCTGGAAGGGCCCTGGGCCTGCCCTCGAAGCACTGGCACCTATGATGCATGCACCAGGCAGCCACAGCACTCCTGGCCAGACACTCCCAGATGTGGGCGCTCAGGTGGGGAGGCACATGAGGTCAGTGTGCACCCGGTACCACTCTGCACATAGTGCCAGGTGCATCCAACATGCACCCCTCTGGATCGCGTCCATGGTGGAATGTGCTGATAGTGCGGTCCAGTATGCGGCTCTCATGCCTGTGTCCCGGGCCCAACCCTGCTCTGTGTCCCACCCTTGCACCTGTGGAGGGTGGGCCCAGAGCACCTGTGTTGGTCACCCTGGCCCACCTGTCCTGCTGCCAGCTGGCTGGCAGTTGGTGAGTGGGTGCTGGGGCATCCGCCCCCTGGGTGCACCTGCGCTCCTGGCATGGGGGCTTGTGCCCTGTGTCCGCATGCACCCGTCCATGCGGTCCACAGCTGGTTGCCTGTTGTCATCACCTCCCTGCTATCAGTGCTTGCTGTACTGCCTGTGAGCTCGGTTCCTGCAGCTGTGCTGGGTCCACTCCCCACGCATTGCTCGCTAGCCATCCCATGTTGCAGCTTGCAGGCTTATCACGTGTCCTTGACTCTCCCCTGATTCCATTCCCAGCCCACATGAGAATGTGGGGCCCCTCACTCCTTGTTGTTCAGACCCCCTGCCCTCTGGACTATGGCTGGCTGTGCTCCACGGGGCTCCCATGCCCTGGATCGCCTGGTACCCCCCATAGCTGGACCTTCCAGGAGACCATGGCCCTCTGTGACCTGTGGCATTCCCTGGCCATGCAACTGCTTCTGTGCTGCCCAGATACCCTCTCTGGTGCCTATGCAAGCCTGAGCTCCAGGGTTTGCTACTTTGGTTATGAGACCAGCACTTGAAAGTGCTGGCTCCATGCAGAGGCGCTTGGCCTCCATTCCTTTCCCAATGGGCATGTTCTGGAGATGCGGGGCTCTCATGTGGCATGGTCCCCGGTGGACACCATGTCTGCCCTCTCTGTGTGTAGCCTGGCTGGGTTCATGACCTGCCTGGAGGAGTGGGGCCCTATCCAGGCTGTTTCCTTCTTTGGCTGCATCCACAGGGCGCATGACTACCAGCAGTCACATGGGACAGCATATCAGCACCTGTTGGAGCTTGGGCACCTGCCAGGGCCCCCTGCTGCTGACTATGCCTTGCCGGAGGCCACCGGACTGGACCTGGATGTGCTGGCTGATGTGTGTGGTCCTGTGTTGATGTTCAGGTTGGACTCTCTGTGGTGGATCCATTTTAGGCCTACTACCTCATTGCCCACCACACGGCGGGGCTGGTCTACCACCGGGGCATGCTTCAGTGGTCCCACTATGTGCAGACCGGGTCTGGGGCCCCTGCTTCCTCCGGCGGGTGGGGGGCTGCTTGTGCTGCACGCCGGTTCCAGCTCGCCTCCATCCCCAGCCGTGCCTTTGCATCAGCGTGAGGGATCCCTGACAACTGGACCTGCCTCGGACTGCTCCGGTGCCTTCCCTGGCTTGGGTGCCCTCCCCCTGTAATTGTGCTCCGTCCCTCTGGTGGCCCCTGTGACTTGGGCTGTCTGTGTTGCTGTTGGGTGTCTTATGCTGTCAGTGGGGTTCTGGGTGTCTGTCATCATGTCCTGGTCTGTTCATGGCCCAGTCCCCTCTGCTTCCTTGGCCCGGGGCTCCCCCCCCAGTCCATGGTGCTGTGTGTGTTGGCCTTCCTGGTGTGCTCCCCCCTTCCTTCCTTTCCCATTTGGGTGTGTTTACGCCCGGGTGTGTGTGTTTTGTGTTCTGCCTTGTCCGTGGCTTCCCTGTGCCTGTTGTGTGTGCTGCCTCAGCCGCTCTTCTCCCTCCTCCCCCTCCCTTCCTGTTTCCATTGTGTGGGTGTTGCCTTTTGGCGCTTTTGGCTTCCTTTGCCCTCAGTTTGCCATGTCTGCCTCCTGCCCCACCCCGGAGTCGTCTGTGTGTTCTGACCATGGTCCGGAATCGGCATAACGTCTGTTGCACTGCCCAGGGTTGTGGTCTGTCCATCCGTTTCCTTGCCGTGGTCCCGCTCCTGTCACATCTGTTCGGGGCTGTCCTGGACCACGGGAGGGGGTTAGCCGGCTCGCCATGGTTGGGAATCCACTGTGGTGACCCGGGAGCATGTATCATCTGAAATTACCCTAAGAGACAATCCCAGTAGTAAAATGGTACCCTTGGCTACGTGGTATGTGGTAAATAAACAGTACACAGTACATGGTAAATAGTAAACAGAAAGTCGGTAAATCAGGATGGTATCTCATGCTATTGTGAGAACAGTGAAACCATATCGGTATTCGGAAATGGTCAAGAAATTGATCCCAGTTTCAGAGATGGTAAAATTACTCATGAGTAATAATTTTACTGGTCATTTCAGCCCTAATTAACAAAACTGAAAGGAAGCATTATTTTGGTTACTTTTGTTTTCAATACTTTGTTAAAACCCTCACGGGACCTCATGAAAAATACAACGTTATTGGTGTCATGGGGTAGATTTTTACCTCAGGCCCTTTTCACACAGACACTCTAACACTGATAATATGGGGGTTAAATTTTATTATACATGTTGCAGGGCTGCAGGTGTGTGCTATGGGTGCCCTGCAACATGTATAATAAAATGTAACACCCATTTTGTCAATGTTAGAGTGTCTGTGTGAAAAGGGCCTCAGTCATTCGACACTCAAATTGCTTGAATGTGTAAACTAAAATGAAATCCGATGGGATATGTTTCTACCTCAGGGGCCTTTTTGGTCACACACAAAAAATGGTTAATGATAACTGACTTTCCTTTGGGGATATTGTGTACCTGTGTGCAAGTGACAATGTCCCTACAGGGCAAAGTTGGAGAGCTATTACCATGTGAATTATTGCAAGAGATGTGCACCCGGGATAGAAATCTACCCCAGGAGATTCTGTTAAGGTAGTTCAGTGGTACTAATTAGTGCTATTGCGAAATAATCACAACACCAAAGATGAATAGCTGAAAGGAATAATCAAATCTGGAAATGCAAGTAGCATCAGCTTTGTTAAAACGGATTCAAAGCAACCAAATTCATCAAGTTTAGTATTTTCCTTGGACATTCATTTTACCGCTATCTGGACCAAACTCTGATTGCTTGTTGAAATAGCAGACCCACCTCCAACTCCCCAATTCAACTGTACTATCACCCAGGTATTTTATTGTTGCTTTTTAAAGTCAGTTATTTTGCAACCCAGGGCAGTTATATTTAATTTCTAGTGTTTTCACTTCATAAGGGAGGTTGGAGAAATCTGCCTCCACCAATGAACAACCTGCACACAAGTAGCATTCCCCGTTAATGTCGGCAAATGCTTCTATCAGTTATTTGTAGGCCAATTGATTTATATACTATTAAATTCTTGGCAAGCCTTCTACAGCCATAAATGGGTGAGGCATTCATCTTAGCATAAACAACTGCTCTGGTTTTACAAGTGAACCCATTCTTCTTTCTCACAATGTTGGGATGATCTCAACCACCCAAGCAAATGCAGCAACTATTTAGGAAAGATGAGGTCTTGTGGTTGTCTCCTAGTCATCACTAGTAGTTTCATCATTACAAGGCAAGCCATTGTTATTTGAAGGATTGGTGTCTGAAATCACATAGAGTTCTTTGCAGATCTTTCTGCTAGAGCCATTTGAAAAGAGTAGTGCCATTTTAATGGAAATGTCAAGCTTTCCCTTGTGAAATATTGGAGAGACAAAGTGGTTTGAATGGTATCTTTTATTGGACCAACCAATGTTGGTGGAAATAATCAAGCTTTCGGGCCACAAAGAGGGCCCTGTGTGGTCTGAAAACTTGCTTATTTCCAGCAACAACAGTTGGTCCAAAAAAAGATATAATTCAAACCACTTTGTGTCTCTGTCATTTGGGACAAACACGGCCACCACACACTATCGTGAAATATCCAAAGCCTTTTGAAAATGTAATTGACAAAATAAATAAATAAATGCACAAAGGAAGTTTCTGTGAAATTTTTAAAATTTCATTTTGTGGTCCTATGCTGTCAAAATGAAAGATTGAAAGTTTAAATGGTGCCAATCCTCGATATTTCCAACTTTTTTTGAAATTTTCAAACATGTGAAACTGTCAACAAAATTTTGTGATAATTGTTGCAATTTTCAAAATGAATTCTTTCCCCAATGGAATCTTATTTTGACAAAATAAATAAATAAATAAATAAATAAGCATTACCTATAACAGATTAGAACATTTTTTGTTTGTTTTTAAGGTGGGGATCCTGGAATGAACTTTGCCGTAAATGATTTACTACATTCCCCTCCCATCCTCTGGCTGCAGTCCTTGGGAAGAAGTGGTTTGAAGACTTGCCTTTGTCTGTCTTTTCTGTTGACATTGTGAATTCTTCAAGGACAATTTTAAGCCTGGGCTTTCCACAATGGAGCCATGATCGAGCCACTGTTCTTTGAATGCTTTATCTATCTGCCAAATTTGGTTGGAATCAGTCCATGGGAGGGAAATGCTGCTCAATGCAAGTCAGCTAGGGTTTTCTTGGGTACATTCTCCATTTTTGGGTTCACCTCTTGTGATCAAACTTTGGGTTCCTAAACCATTGGACCTTCTGCCTGTCTATCTGATTTAGTTGACATTGTCCTGTGGGATCAAAAAAATATTAGGGGGAGACACTCTCTGACAGTGATCTCTTAAGCTGTCTTTTCATCAGGCCCTTTTCAAATGGGCGTGGGTGTGTGTGTGGGATGGGTGGGTGGCACGGTGGGCAGCACATGGGGGTATATTCCCATGGATCCCCACCCACCTCCATGCATAGAGCGTCCGCCATTGGAGCCCATTGCTCCATGTGTGGGTGATGGGTGAAGGTCGGTGGAGCCCGGGAGTGCACACGCCCCCCCCACCCGCCGTGGCATTCAAACGGATGCCTCCCCATCTCCCCCACAACTGCTGCAGCGACTGCACAGACACCCCCCACCCACCTGCACACGTGGGCGAGGGGGAGGGGCATCCATGCAAAAAGGCCCAGAATCCTGACAGAAAATGTCACTTGAAGCAGAATCCCTGAGGTGAAAGGAATGGCAGTCAGTTGTTCCGTAACACTGGTGCATCTTTGCTTGTGTCTGGGACTTGACCTCATAGAGTGTTACGTAAACTAGGCTCCCTCTTTCCCTCATCCCAGTCACGCCTTCCCGCGGCTCCTTGATTGGCTGCTGACTAGATAAAGGGTGGTTGGCAGCAACAGTAAGATGGGGAGGCCCATTGCTTCCATTTTCTGTGCCGTAACTGCCAGCCTTATTCTCTCCCCACCTCTGTTATGGTCCGCCCCTAATCCTGATCCTGTTCCAGAACCAGTCTTGACACAACCCCGTTCCTGGTCCAGCTTTCTGTGCCCACCTATGTCCCCGGACAAAGCCAGACTACGAAAGAAGCTTTCTCTCCTTGTTCATGTAGACCTCCATTCTAAATCCCAACTGTTTATTTCTGACCTAGGTGACCTTTTCAGCTAAGCTAGTCTCTTCATGTAATATATTTTTGGTGTGTGTCTAGAGCTTAAAGGGAAATAAAATTCATAAAACTGAGAGACAGTTGACCTCACATGTTACATCAAGCATTTATTTATAATCATTTAGGAAAATGTCACCTCACCTGTTCACACTACCTGGACTTTGTTAAGAAGCTCTCACTGATCCCAAGAGAAGAAGCTCACAAATTGCGGGGAAAAAATCCTACTCACTGCCTTTCATGTTGACCTAGCATACTGTAATAAAATAAATCATGAACCTTCTGAAACATTAATTCCTATCCCCATTAACCCATCTTAGTCTGATTTCTGTGGGCAGGGTTTTTCTTTTTCAAAGCTTCTGATAGCCCAAAGACACGAATAATTTTTCATTGTGTATTTTCAGACGTGATGATACCATGGGGAATCACACTTTAACCAGTGTGGCCACCCATGGTGCCATCCCACCTGGGCCCGCCTGCCAGATGTTTCCCTGGGCAGGATCAGGGCTGTTCCCCGGGCTGTGGCAGTTTTTAGCCCAGGGCCGGCTGGTGGGTTTTGAGTTTGGAGGGGCAGTAAGGCGGGCCGGAGAGCCGGTGGGTGGAGCCAGGGGGATGGTAGGCAGAGCCAGGGGGACAGTAGGCCAGTGGCATGGCATAACGCAGCAGCAAGGAGTTCCCATGGTTAACATCGGATGGAAGAAAACACAATCTACATGCACATCAAGCTTAAAATAAATAATGTATAAACCCCAAACACAGG
>QEPC01009477.1:4556589-4586504 GCA_003113815.1 Sphenodon punctatus | reverse complement strand
TGGGGGTGTGGGGTGCCTTGGGGGGGTGTGTGTGGTGCCATGTGGGGTGGGAAACAGCCTTGGGGTGTGGGGTGGGAAACAGCCTGGAAGGGGTGCTTGGGGGGTCAGCGCCCCAAACGTCCTCGGAGGCCAGCCGCGCCTGTTTTAGCCCATGCTGTTACTCAGGTTCCTTGCCAAGTCACAGCGTGGGCTAAGTGCCGCCACGGCCTGGGGGTAGCCATCCCCAGACCAGGGTAGAGTGGGCTGTCACATGTGATGGTCTGCTGTACCTGACTCTGGTCTGGGGCCAGAGCCGTTCCAGGTGGTTGATGCAGCCTCATAGGCTTCCACGCTCACCCGTTAAGGAGGTGAGCGGGTCGCGCTCAGCAGCGCAGGGGGGAGAGGGGCCTGCGGACACATGTCCACACTCTACCCTACGCTCTCCCTGCCCCAGACTGCCAACACATCTGTTTGGCAGCCAGGCCAGATCCTGCCTGGGGTGAGAGCCCTCACCCCGGGCATGATCAAAGCATGATGACACCATGCGCCATCATGTCTGAAATTACCCATTGAAGCAGCTTCCTACAAGCCATACACTCATGTCTAAATTCTCACTTCTATAAGTGCCTGGATTGATTTACCACTTTTCAAACAAATTTGCAGCAGACTCTCTCTAGGAAGGAGCTCCTCAGATCTCAGGTCTCTATTGGCAGGAGCTGGTGCTGGGTTGTGAATTTTTGCTCAGAGGTGGTTGTGCTTTGCAAAAAAGAAATATAAATTGGGTTTGGAGCATGGTGAGAGATTCTGCGATGTGTCAATGACTGCTGCTAATGGCATTGCTGACTATTTCATTAGGTTTCTGCCTCGCGTTGTTAACAGCAATAGAATATTGAATAAGGGTCTCTAGCGTGCTGCGTGCTGCTGTTTATGGGATTTTACCAAATGAATTCAGGAAGAGCATTTCAAAGCAAAAATGAAAGGCTGGTGCAATATTTTAAGGGCACTCACTATCCAGACCAAAGGAATGGTTTCAGAAGAACATTTTCATTTTTTCAGAGCTTTTCTGAATAAATAGGCAAAGAGGGCATGTCATATGCAGGCACAGAGGCATACTCTTTCAGGCGTGGAAGCATAGAGGTCCTGAAGGGGAGTGGAAGCATTTTATGCACAGTTGGGCTAGAGCTGAAAGGAGTACCTGCAAAAATTGGCATATCCATTGGAATTAATTACGGTACCTGATTCAACTCAGAATATTGGCTACTAATCACCAGTACCCAATTAACACCTGACGGATTATGCTATGCACTGATTTACCGACCTCCCCTACTGACTTAGCAACCCACCGTACTGATTTAGTCCTCCCCCATACCGATTTACCAGTTTTCCATTATGAACATTTTGGGTAACTCAGTGTGCCTAACTGTACTCAGATACTGATCAGGCACCCGACAGACTATCCAATATTGCATTTATTCCCTACAGGTAGCAAATGTGCTTCCCATTTTGGCTCTAACTCCAGCTGAAACTAGAGTTGAAATGGGTAATAAAAGAAATGTTTGTGGAAAACTTCCACTTCTAGTTCCATTCTCTGGCAGTTGCTTCTGCCAGTAACAATGAGAACGGGTAAGGTGAGAACCGGAACTGGGTGAATGACCAAAATGAACAATGAATAAAACAAATGGACTGGGTGAAACACATGAATGTCACAAAAAGATAACAAACATCAGTTGGATAGCATTTGATACCCATTTCATTTGCTTTGTTTTGGATCATTCTGACTCTACTCAATGGGTTTGCTTGTTTTGGCGGGTATATGCAATTTTGTATTTATAAATCTAATTCCACGGCTACTGTTCTAAAGTAACAGTCAGACTGTCAGTAGCCAAAAAGCAGTAGTCTTCGTATTATTGATTTTAACTGTGCATATGTTAGAAATGGTCACTACGGGTGCAAGCCTGAAGCTATTGAAGTCAATGACACCCATTGAATTCAGTGGTGTAAGGATCAAATCCCATGTTAAAACAGGTGCGTCCACAACTTAAAAGCTCTTTGAGTATGTTGATGTAGCAAAAAGTGCATGATTCAGTGACCTCTGCGTGACTTTTACACACACACACACACACACACACACACACACACACACACACACACACACACACACACACACACGCATTTATCCTGTGAAATTTACTAAAAAAGAATTACAGCTACAAGACCGTAGCTCTATTCCTGGTGATTTTTAATGTGGGACAAGTGTAATGCATGGTGTAAGCCCATGATTCCATTCCCCAGACCAAATGTGTTCATTACAGCAGGGATGAATTTGACCCGTTCTGTCAAGTCAGTTATCTGGCTGGATGGCTAATTCTTCCAGGCTTTTGATCAAATGACAGAAAATATGAACATGATTCCAGACAGATGTCTGTGCAGATTTTCATAAACTAGGGAACCAGGCAATATGCATTGTATGCGATTCCACTGGCAGCAGAATGACACTGCGGCTAGATTCTCCCATATTGGTAACTCATAGGCCCTTTTTACACAGACGCTCTAGTGCCCATAAAAGGGGTGTTACATTTTATTATACAAGTTGCAGAGCACCACTGCAGCCAATCACCATGGGCCCTGTGCACACATGATGCCTCCATCCAGTTCCTCTGGGTGGAGATGGGTGTTGGCTGGTGGGTGGGGAGCATTTCCCTGAGTGGAGATGGGTGGGGGTGTCTGTGTAAACGCCACTTTGGTGAGTGTTTGCTCCCAGCCAACACCCATCTCCACCCACACCCACCCACGGAGCAACGATGGAGAGGGCATTCTCGGTGGCCGGGCCGCGTCTTTGGAATTCTCTCCTAAGGGGAAGCTCGCCTGGCCCCAAGCCTCCTAACATTTTGGCGGGCTTGTAAAACCTGGCTGTTTGCCCAGGCCTTTGGGGAGGGTGGGTTAGGGTTTTATTCTCCCTGCCCTTATTTTTTATTGTTTTTATTCCTGGATGTTTTAAATTTGTGATGTTTTTATGAAAAAGGTTTTTATAAATTTTAATTGTACGTCGCCCCGGGATACCGTAGACACATGGGGCGATTCGAAAATATAAGAGAATAAATAAATAAATAAATAAATAAATAAATAAATATTAGGTCAGACAACTAAAAAATTGGGACAGAATTAATAAAAGAAAAATTATGAATGGAAGTTGAATTTCTGGGACATTGGGTACCCAAATTGGGTCAAAATTGGATAACAATGTTGTCGGGTTGATTTGGGTATCAGAAATTGGTTGGGTGTACCTGTTTTTGTGGTACTACATTTTGAGATAGACTACTGAAAAATGGAGGTATTACCCATGGGTAGCAAATGCACTACTGTTTCAGCTCTATTTTATTCGTTTGTTTGTTTGTTTTAACAATTTAATACCCCACCCAACTCTACCTCAGGTGGCTTGGGGCAGCTTAGAATAAAGTCATATAAATATAAAACAACATCGTGGTTTACAATAAAATCATATAACTATAAAACATTTCCACCCAACTTAAATTAAAAAAACAACAACAAAACAACCCTTCCCATAACTTCCTCATTCCACTCCCTACCACAGAACCACCCTCACCTGTTCCCTCCACCAAACACCTGGTGGAACAGCCAGGTCTTACACAAGCGACAAAAGGTCAACAGGTCTGGGGCCAGGCGAGTCCCCTCTCTGGGAGGGAGTTCCACAGCCGAGGTGCAGCTACTGAGAACGCCCTCTCCATAGTGGCCCCCCCGATTCACTCAGGGGACCTCCAGGAAGGTGCCCCCAGCACACCTCAGGGACCGATCCAGGACCCGGGGAGTGAGATGATCCTTCTAGGCTGTGGCTGATTAGAGGCTGTGGTATATTTTCCCCCTAGCATTTCCATTTAGATGCTGTGATTAATGACTCTCTCGCCCCCACTATTTCCTTGCAGGATCAGGGCCGTCCTTATCCTTCTGCTCCCTTTCTTCCCCAGTAATACAGCAGATGCTGCAAACAGGTCTCCTCCTTCAGGTTTATTTTCCCCCCTGTGCACGCAGTTCACAATATACACAGTATTTATTTATTTATTTATCATACACGTTAATATTCTGCCCCATCCTGCCTAGCAGTGGCTCAGAGTGGCTCACAATTTTTAAATGAAATAGATAAAACACAAAAAAACCCATACAAAGTATCAATAAAACCACATAAAAGATAAAACAGGTATATCATAAAATAACACGCACACCCTTATCATACTCACACCCACCCACTTCCTTACGAAATGCCTGACAAAACAGCCAGGTCTTACACTGTCTTTGGAAGGAGAGATCTGGGGACAGGTGAACCTCCACCTGGAGGTAGTTCCACAGCCTTGGAGTGGTCACTGAAAACACCCTCTCCATCATCCCCGCCCGATGAACTCAGGGAACCTCAAGAGGGGCAGCCCTGATGACCGAAGGAGCCGATCCAGAACCTGAGGGGTGTGGCAGTCCCGTAGATAGGTAGGGCCCAATCTGTATAGAGCTTTGTAGGTAAAAACCAACACCTCAAATTGGGCCCGGTAGACTATAGGCAGCCAGTGCAATGAACAGAGCACCGGTGTTATGTGCTCACAGTGACCCGTCCCCATAAGGAGGTTGGCCACTGCATTCTGCATTAGTTGCAGTCTCCAGACCATCACCAAGGGTAGCCCCACATAGAGTGTGTTACAGTAGTCTAATCTTGAGGTGGTGAAGGCATGGATGATGGTGGCAAGGTCGGAGCCTGAGATGTAAGGCCAAAACCATCACCCAAGGTGTAATTGGCAAAACCTGCTCGTTGCCACAGCTGCCACCTGAGAATCCAGGCGGAACTGTGAATTGAGGAGCACCCCCAGACTCCAGCCCTGAGGGACCAAGGAGGGGAAAACCCCATTAATGATGGGGACCTCTCCCACACTGGGCCCCCCAGCCCCACCAACCAGCATCAGCTCTGTCTTGTCAGGATTCAACCTCAGTCAGCTCACTCTCATCCAGTCCCCCACACCTGCCAAACACTGAACAACCACCAAGATGGCCAGGGCCAGATCAAATAAAAATGAGACGTAACGTTGGGTGTCATCATCATGCTGATGACACTGAACACCAAGCCCCCTCATGACCTCTTCCAGGGGCTGCAAATATACGTTGAATAGGAGGCGGGACAGAATGGAACCATGCAGAACTCCACCCATCAGATCCTGTGGAGACAAAGTCAAATAGTCCCCCAGCACCACTCGCTGAGTTCTTCCAGCAAGGAAAGAGCAGAACCATTCAAGAGGCGCATTTGGATAGCATCGGTTTTCTTGACGCTTTTCAATCTAGGTTCCGCCCCAGCTTTGGTACTGAGACGGCGTTGGTGGCCTTGGTGGATGATCTCTGCTGGGAGATGGATGCAGGATGTTTGACCTTTTTGATCCTGCTAGATCTCTCGGCCGCTTTTGATACCGTGGACCACGGGTTGCTGTTGAGACAACTGCGAGACTTGGAGGGTCTGGGCGGAACTGTCCTTGGATGATTCCGCTCATTCCTCTCAGCCAGTGGGTGGTGCTGGGGGCTGAAACATCTAGCTTCCGGGCCTTGACCTGCAGCATTCCACAGGGTTCTATTCTGTCTCCACTATTATTTAATGTGTATATGCAGCCCCTGGGGGAGATCGTGAGAGGGTTCGGGGTGCGATGTCACCAATATGCTGATGATACTCAGTTGTACCTCTCGTTTTCAACTGACCCAGGTCCTGCTGTCTCGTTACTTTCCCTATGTTTGGAGGCCGTGGCTGATTGGATGCGGCAGAGCAGACTAAAGCTCAATCCTGATAAGACGGAGGTGATGGTCGTGGAAAGGGCGGGGGAGGTGCTGGCCCCCCTGATGGGGGGGGGGTCACCCACCTGTTGCTCTTCAGGTTCGGAGTCTGGGGGTGGTTTTGGATTCGGGCCTCCATCTGGATCGACAGGTGGAGGCGGTGGCTAACGCTGCCTTTTGCCAGCTGTATCTGATACGGAGGTTTCGACCGTACCTCTCCGGGCCCGATCTGGTCACTCTTGTCCATGCCTTCATCAACACAAGGCTAGACTACTGCAATGTGCTCTACGTGGGGCTTCTCATGTTTCTGGTTCAGAGGCTGTAGCTAGTGCAGAATGCGGCGGCCCGTCTCCTGACGGGGACGGGGCGGCATGAGCACATAACACCGATGCTCCGCACTCTGAACTGACTGCCTATAGCGTACCGAGCCAGTTTCAAGGTGTTAGTATTGATTTATAAAGCCCTGCGCGGTCTGGGCCCCTCATATCTCGGGGACCGCCTCACCCTCTGCACTTCAGAGCAATTCCTTTGGTCCACCGGGGGCGCCTTTCTGGAGGTCCCCCGTGTAAGACGGGGGGGGCACAATGGAGAGGGCGTTCTCGGTGGCCAGGCCATGGTTATGGAATTCCCTCCCAGAGGAGGCTCACCTGGCCCCAGGCCTGTAGGCCTTTCGACGTGTTTGTAAGACTTGGCTGTTTGCCCTGGCCTTTGGAGGGGAGGGTGGGAGGGTGGGGGGGTAGGGGGGTTCGTTTTTTAGTGATGTTTTAAATTGTTGGGGTTTGGGTTATTGTTGTTGATTTTTTTGTTATTATTGGGTTTTATAATATTGTACGCCACCCTGAGATGCCGTAGGCATGAGGGGGCGACTAACAAATTGAAATAAATAAATAAATAAATAAGAGTGATGCTGCCTACCCCAGCACAGTCCCGCAAGCAAGTCACCAACACCTCGTGGCCAACAGCGTCAAAAGCAGCTGACAGATCTAACAAAATCAGCAGAGTAGACTGACCCTGGTCTAACTCACGGTAGAGGTTGTTGACCAAGGCCACAAGCACAGTCTCAGTGTCATAACCAGGTTGGAAGTCAGACTGCAAGGGGTCCAGAAAACTGATGCAATCCAAATGCATCAGAAGCTGCTGAGCCCCCACCCGTTCAGAGACTGGCCGACAACTGACTGGGGAGTCAATGTCAAGAGATGGTTTCTTGACCAGAAGTCGCATCACAGCCTCCTTAAGGCAGTCTGCGTCCGCTCTGCCCTCCCAAAAGGAGGCATTGACCACCCCCGCCAACAACAGCCCCAATGTCTCCCAGCTGGCCTTAGCCAGCCAGGATGGGCACTGGTCTAGTTCACAAGATGTGGCTCAAACTGCCCCATGCACATCACTAACATCAGTGGATGATACCCTCTGAAATTGATCCCATAACACCGAAAAGTCGGGGCATCCATAACCTCTGGTTCCACTACCGTACCAAGTCCAGTATTGACGTTGTGGTGAACGCGAGCAATTTTCTCTGCGAAGTAATCTATAAACATGTCACAGCAAGCACTGGAAGAATCCAGTTCCAGGTGGAGACAGGCTTGATCGACCAGCCCGGATGCGACTTTGCGGATGCTATGATGGCAGCAAAGAAACCCTTCTTTGCTGCCCGCACAGTCATGGCATATATTCTTAAACCAGCTCTATGCCACAATCTGTCATCTTCAGTACGAGTACGATGCCACCGTCAGTCTAACTGCCTCCCTTCCTGCTGCAACCACCACAGGTCCTCTGTGAACCACGGGGCCCTGCATCGTCAATGCCTGGGTGTCAGGGGCGTGGTAAGGAAGGTTGCGCAGAGGGGAATAGGGGACGGGTAGGTTAGGGCTTTCACAGCGCGTGGTGTGCGACACGGGCAACCCGAGCCCCACCTCTTCGGCACGAAGGAGCGTTGGAGGATGCCCGTCAGGATAGTGTGTGGGCCGTTCCCTGGGCTTGCGCACCTGGAACTTAGGCCCTTATCATCATAGGGCGCCGAAGAGTGAAGACCGGGGAACCCTGCCCACCGTTCAACCACGTATATCTTGACTTGCTCACACCAGGGGGAAGGGTGGCGTGTGGTTACCGTGAGGAGAGGGGGAACCAGGCCCAAGGAACAGGGGGAACGGGACAGACACTCTTTCACTCTATGGGGAGGAGGCTCCCCCCCCCAGGGGGGAAGGGAAAGGGCTCAAGGCACTCCGCTCACGCACACTCCCACTCACTCACGCACTCACCCACACACTCCACAAGAACACAAGGGAACACTCACCACGGCCACAGCTACTCAGGACTCTTCGCAGGCACACAGGGAAAGGAACAGCACACAGGAAGGGTTCCAGGCAAGGAGACAGGAAGCACTCGGCAGCGTGCACACCAGGGGCCAGTTTCAGATCACCGGCGCCGCCCAGCATGCGGCGCCGGTTTTTGTAGGGCAGGCCCCGCCCTGCCTGCGTGCCTCGAGGCGCTGGGAGCGCCGCACTGGACCAGGCCCCGCCCCCTGTGCCGACAGCGGCGGCGGCGGCCCTGGTTCTATTGCCGGAAGTGGGTGCCTGAGCGGGGAATCCCCTTCAGCGCCGCTCGAGCGGGCCACGCCTCCGGGCTCTTCAGCGTCTGTCCGTGCATCTCGGGGTGGTGTGGGTGGCCCTGCGGGACGGGCGCCCTGGCGGCGATTGCGCCGGAGGCGCCTGAGGCTGACACTGGGAAGCAGACGCTTTGGAGCCATTCTCTCAATGGTCTCAGTCCGCTAGATGTTCCAAAAAGCTACAAGTCAAACACCTAATAACTGGGCAGGTGGACACCCACTTGATGTGGGCTAATGCGGCTAACATCTTGTTTGTTTTCACCCAATATCAACTGCCTTTCTTTGCATTTGAGTCTCTATCTTGCAAGCCCCATGGACTGCTACAAAACCATGAAGAAAGTCAAATTCCTTATGGTAGCCCACATGTTTCCTCTGTGTACAAGATATCGTACACAGACACTCCCCCCCCCCGCCCCCACCACCACACTAATACACACCTGCAGGTTCACACTTCTGTCTTGCAAAACTGGAACTCTCTCCTTTATCACAGGAGCAAATCATTCCAAAGTAACTGGAGAGCTTCCTTGGATTCAGCACTCTAGGGTGTGAAGTATTAGAGAACTAAGCAAATCCTACTGTAGCAATGTTTTCATTGACCGATGCTATTATGAGTTACTCAGATAAATTCATTATTCTATTTGCTTTTCCAACTCCTAGGTTTTTATTTCCCCGGTTTGATTACTTTTGAGTTCACTGCTGGGAGACTCCCTGGGAGAGGCTATAGATGACCATGAGCAGGCAATTATGCAAGAAGGATCATTATTAAGGGAGATTAATCATGAACTGAGAATTGGGTCAGATATGGCACCACTAAGGGGGGAGGGGGAGGATACTACCCCAGGTGATGTAGAGGAGGAATTGACTGATATGGATATGGATACCCCAGCGGGGTTTGATTATTTACCTGAGCAGACTGATGGATATGGGAGGAAACTTTCATTGGTTGACTCAGGGTGGGCGTACCATGATTCTCTTTATATGTTGACTATTTGTTCTTGGAATGCGGCAGACTGGAAATCGCACAGTAGAGATAAAGATTTTTTGTCATTTCCTAAGATCTTTGATATATTATTATTACAGGAGACATGGGCAATTGAAACTATTGAATTGGCTGGGTATGTTTCCTACTCCCTGCCGGCACTCAAAATCAGGAAGAAAGGTCGCCCAAGTGGTGGGATTGCATGCCTGGTAAAGCAGGATGGTAATATTTGTGTCCAGGAGGAAATCTCACTAGCCCCAATTGCCCTGGGATTGATATTGCATATGGGTTCACTTGACTTAATTGTCCTTACAGTGTACCTTCCACCAATGTATGCAATCACATCTGATAGGACTTACTGGAATCAGCTAGGAGATTTTATAATTAATTTACAGATAAAGTTCCCGAAAGCTCTCCTGCTAATGTGTGGGGATTTTAATGCCCGGATAGGACAAAGTGATGAAGCTCTTTATGAGCATTTGCTGCTAGATTTCGATAGGCTCCCTAGTGGAAGGTTGGGACATGAATTAAGTGAAAGGATCTCAAAGGATACAGGATTGAATGTCTCAGGTATAAAACTGGAAGAATTTATTGCAGCGTCCAATTTGACTATTTTGAATGGGAGATGCCCTCATGACCATCCGGGCGAGATTACTTTCCTGGGTAAACAGGGGCTCAGCACAGTGGACTATGTGATGGTAAATGATTTGGCATTGCATTATCTTCAGGATTTCCAGGTGGGCGCAAATCAAATGAGTGATCATTTGCCACTCCAAGTCCAGATTACATTGGAATGGGGACAGGCGTGGGAAAGGATTACTCAGGAATCAGAGTCAGCTGATGACCTGAGTTTGGATAGATACCACCCTAAGAAATGGGACCAGAATAATAGCTTACAACTGAGAGCTTTGCTTCAGAATGACCCCTATAATTCTATGAGGTCACAAGTGTTATGTACGGACTCTTCACACTCTTCACAATCTATTATCCAAACATATGAGGAAATGACTGTATTATTATCTGTGCATTTATTACATCCAGGTCAGATAGCTAACAGGCCATTCAAACCTACACAACAGCGATGGTTTGATGAAGAATGTCATTCCGCACGAAGGAAATATAGAGCTATATACTTCAAATATCGTCTATCTCAGTCCCATCAGCTACCTGCGGTATATTTCAAGTATAAAAGTCAGTATAGCGCTTTGATTAAAACAAAGAAGAGGGATTATGCCATCGATACTTGGAAGAGTTTAGTGGAGGCAGGAAAGGATAAAAATACTAGGAAATTCTGGGGTATTGTAAATGGCACAATAAGGGGTAGTCGGAGTCCCCAAACCCTCCCGATCTCTCGTGACAGGTGGGAGGCCCATTTTAGGGAACTCTACCATGGGATGGTGGAGAGGGGCTCAAGTCTTGAGATGGATGGGGGGATTGATCTCACCCCAGAATGGCCCCCAGTTGAAGTAGGAGCTGTGGTGGAAATAATCGACTCTTTTAAGTCCAATAAAGCCCCAGGCGCGGATGGCATTAGGATAGAATTCCTGAAGACTACCAAGGAATGGTGGGCCACTTTCTTGGCCAGTTTGTTTACTGCTATAAATCATACTGGGAAAATTCCAGAAGGATGGGGCGAAGTGGTTATCGTTCCCATCTATAAAAAAGGCAGCAAACTGGATCCTAGTAATTATCGCCCGATAAGTTTACTAAGGGTAAAAATAAGTAAGGTATATACAAAAACTTTACTTATGAGACTAACTGATTGGGTTATTGGAAAGGATATCATATACCCTGAACAAGCGAGATTTCAAAGGGGTAGATCTACGATAGACCATTGCCTTATTTTGAACCATCTCAACAGCAAATATATGAAAAAGAACAAACGATTATTTGTAGCCTATTTAGATTTAAAGCAGGCTTTTGATTCTGTTAATAGGGAATATTTATGGAAGAAGTTGAAAGCTTTGGCTATTGATCCCTGGCTTCTTATTATTATCCAAAATATCTATAAACAGGCCTCGCTGGTAGTGAAAATTGACTCCCAAGGGCATCTGACTGAGAGAGTAGATTTAAGCAGGGGCGTTAGACAAGGGTGCCTTCTCTCCCCCTTGCTATTCAATATTTATATTAATGAGCTAGTCCCAAGGGTTTCAGTTAGTGAACTCTTCCCACCAAAAATAGCATCAAGGCAAGTTGGATGCCTGCTTTATGCGGATGATCTGACCCTTATCTCCCAAACAAGGGTTGGACTCCAGCGGCAATTGAATATCTTTGCGCACTTTTGCCAAGAGAATGATCTGACTATTAATTACACCAAATCAAAAGTTATGCCTTTTACCAGGGAAAGGAAGGTGTATACATGATGGATGGATGGACAACCCATTCAACAGGTTATGCATTATAGATATTTGGGGATTGTTTTCCATCAGCATATGAGCTGGACAACTCATTATAAATCAGCTAAGTTGGCTGTGGGAGGGACACCACTGGCTATTCTAAGGTTGTTTAGACAATTTGGTAGGTCAGACCCAATATGGGCTGTGAGGAACTTCAGTTCTAAAACTAAGGCTAAATTCCTGTATGGCTGAATTATGGTCAATTCCTGCACCACGCTATTTAAATGTGACACAGAATAAGTTCCTTCGCTCCCTTCTAAACGCCCCAAGAAATGTCCCAGCGGAAGTTATAAGAAGAGAGCTAGGTCAGGTCTCCTGGGAAGGGACCATAAAAAGATCTGCCCTGTTGCTCTGGCTGAAAGTACAGTACTCCTCACAGCTTTTGTTAAGAGCTAATCTTGTCATTTATATGACAAGATTAGATTATACTATTTGACATCATATTTGAGCCTCTGGCCGGGATGCTCAAATGAAGCCCTGGTATATAAGTTACTGACTGACCACCTTACGGTGGCTGTAGCAAAATGTTTACATGAGGCACTCTTAATAAGGAGGAAGTTTTTGTCCTTCCAGTTTTGTGAGAATCATGGTACAAACCCAGCAAATGATGGTTTATTTTAGAATCTGGCAAAGGGTTCAACTATTAGTAATGAACTGTTTAATGCCAATTAACTGGAGATGATTTTATGTGCGAAGATCAGAAACAATTATTATTTGTACTTAATCTCTGAGATTTACTTGAGATTAGTTAGGTGAAGAAGTGTAGTTACTAGGCAGAGTAATTGTTAATTAGTGGGATTACATTGATTGATAGGATAAGAACTTGTTTTGAATTAATGCGGTTCTATAGTCTTGAATTTTATTGTGATGTATTTTGTATTTGTAGTCTCAATTATTTTACTGGCGATAACTTGGTTAAGACGAATAAACTAATTTGATTTTATTTGATTTGAGTTCACTGCTTCTGGTTTGGTTGAAGATTGTCAATAGCACCACTTATTGGTGTGATCCTTGAAGAACATCATATTTAAAAAGTAGTCTGTTGCCATCCTTATTTCTTAAGTTTTTCTTCTGATTGGACTCCGTGGCCAGGATTTTCATATGAGCTCAGTAGCTGCAATCACGTCCAGAGTTTCAGTACAGTTGAGATACCACAGAGATGGCAACATAAACGGTTGGACTAGATGCTAAATTCTTGTGCAAATCTGGCCCAACATAATGTGCTCAGAATTAGGGCTGAAGATCTTGAGTTTTCGGCGAGAAAATAATTTAAAAAAAGTAAATAATTTCATATGTGAAAAATGGCCACCAGGGCTTTTTACGTGTGCGCAAAATGGCCACGACCCTTAACCAAAATGGCAGCAATAGCATCCCCATCTTTTTGGTTAAAGGGGCGTCCATTTTGCATATGCTCAAAATGCAGCCATTTGCGCATGTGCAATCTGCCGCCCTTAACCAAAATGGCAGCGACACCATTGCTGGAATTTTGGTTATGGGCGGTGGTCATTTTTCACATGTGCAAAACAGCCCAGCGACCATTTGCACATGCACAGTGATTTTATTTATTTATTTAATTTTTTGTTTTGCTGAGAAATTGTACCAGGACCAAGATCTCAACAAGATCGGAATCCCAGTACCCAAAATTGCAAGTTTTATTAATGAGGGGGGGAAATGGGCTGCTCGTTCAGCCCTACTCCAGATGCATTTCAATTAGGGCTGAAACAAGAATGCAATCACATTCCCATGAGAACGGGCAAGATTTTCGCACCCCCTGGCAAGATCGCATGCGTTCTCGACAGGGTTTTCAAGAATCCCACAAGATTCTCGAAAAACCCCAAATGCTCTGTACACACACAAAATGGCTGCTGTGGGCATTCTGCGCACGTGGGCCCCAGCGGCCATTATGTGCCTGCGCAGACCTTTTGGGGTGGCCATTCAAAAATCTCATGAGAATGACAGCGAAAACGCCGATTCTCACAAGATTCTCGAGCCAGAGAATCTCAGCAAGAACCCCATTCTCACCAAGATTCTTGACGTGCTCGAAAATGAGTTTCAGCCCTAATCTAAACACTGTGCAGTTTTGTAGACGTTTATGTAAATGTTCGGACAGTGACCCACAAAACACTCACTCTGGAGTAGACAGTCCCAGGCCTAGGGCTACAGTCCTCAAACTACTTACTCCTCAGTAATCCTGTTGAAATCAATGGGGCTACTCTGAAGCAAATGTCTCGATGACTGAAGAATAATGCTGTTCTCTTGAGTTCTGTGCACATCTTTAACAATTAAATGTTATGATCGCACGCCACACCGCAAAGGTACAAAACAATGTTCTATTTAAAAATCCCAGATCTTGGTAATAAAGCAAAGAATGTCATGCTTTGCAAAGCACTGTTGTTTGAGCAACTGTCTTGTTTATATTTGTCGCTCTGCTTGTTCCTGTTATTCTTTTATTCAAGAGCCTGCATCCTCCCTTTTCTATGCAGCATTGACACCCTGGATTTGTCTACGTTCCAGCTCCATCCAACAATCCACAGCCAGCAATTGTATGGACAGATCAACTCCCAGTAGCTCCCAGTAGGTAACCAAATGGCAACTCAACTCATTGAGTTTATTTTATTTGCGTAAGGCACAAACCAATAGACTTTCTTAATCTTTATATATTTGTTTCACAAATTTGCATATTTTTTTCAGTGAACCAATACTTAAATGGTTTCTTTTACCAAAATAGAATTCACACATACAGTTCTATTTTCCAGTTGAGCCCCCTCCCCATTACAATGTAGTTGTTTTTTGAATAATTTTAGGTGTTAGACCAAGGCATAGTTGACTTGTAGGGGAGCACAACACATGCCCCCCTCCTAGATTTTCAGAAGCCCTATAGAACCCCTGTCCAACCCCCACTCCTGTGCCCCGACCTCTATTAACAGTTAGCGGTAGCCTATGGACCAGGGGTGGGGAAACATTTCCATCCCAGGAGTCACTTTGAAAATTAGATCAGGCTCTTAAAGCTGCATACAAGCTGGGGCCAGGGGGTGCTTATTCTCAAGAAAACGAGGGCCCAGATCATGGATCTGTACCATAGACCTGCCCCCTTGTCATTGTGTGTATGCCCTCGTCTCTGATCCCTTACCATGAGATCAGTTTTTCAGTGTTTGGAGGTAGGCGCTGGATCCAAGAGCCAGATCCAGGAACAAGAAAGGAGCCACATAAAAACTTGCCACAGGCAGCGGCCCACATTTGACCCCCTGGTCTGAGGTTCCCCACCCATGATGTAGGCATTTGCTTACTCTAGGGGAGCAAAGGCCTTCCTTCAAGTGGAGACTGTGATCTAGCAAGGAGAAGTGAGTAAACCTTCCCCTCTGTTTGAGTTTAGCCTTAGATAAAGCATTAACACTAGACTAGAGAAACAAAACAAAAAAATCTCTCCTTCTCCAGGGGCTTGGCTGGGGAAGGACACTGTGAATCCATCCTCTCCTCTTAGTTTCAGTGGAACTTCTCTGGAGTAAGTGATTTGAGGATTAGCAGCAACTGAGAGTTGAAAGTAAAAGACCTGCTTTCTTCTAATGTGGCCAATGGGAGCCAAACTCTAGTATGGAGACTGATGGAGCAAAATCCTTAGACAGCCAAGAATTTTTGCATGGAGGAGAAGGATTGACATGTAGTGATTTCCACCCATGAAAAGAAAGATAAGAACATAAGAAGGGCCAGCCGCCATGACGCATCAGACCAATCGTCCAAGTAGCCCTGTGTCCTATCTTCGACAGAGACAGAAGGGCACATAGGGCCATAATGGAGTAATCCATTTCCTGCTCCCCACTTCCATACCCCTGAGAAAAAGAGATCTTGTTCCCTGTCCAAAGATAAATATCCATTAACTGTCATAGCTAGGGGTGAAATTGGAAATCTTAAAGTTCCAATTTTTTATCAGAACAGGGCAGTTTGTCCGTTCTGATTGAAAATCAGAACAGTCAATATTTTAACCAATTCTGATTAGAAATGGACATTTTTTTTAAAAAAAGAACAACCCACTATACATGCACCAATGACTGCCAAGGATGATTTGCTCATTTGAAAAATGGCCACCGCCATCATCCAAAATGGCAGCAATGTCACGTTTTTGGGTAAGAGTGGTGGCCATTTTGCACAGGCGGCGTGTTTTGTTTCCTTTTTTTCAGTTGGGATTCCAATCAGAATTCCAAATAAAAAGAACAAATAGCTATTTTGTTTTCACAGAAATTTCTGTTTTTTCTTTAGTTTGGTTTCCCTTAAAAAAATAAAAATAAATTAGTTTTCTTATGTTTCATTTTGATTTCATTTTCATTTAAAATTTTGTTTTCCATTCATTCCTATGGGCATTCCATTCATGTTAATGAGCATTCGTTTGCATGGCTTGCCCTTCCCCCCACCCCACCTCACAGCTGAGAGGCACTGTAGGGGGAGGAAGTGGCCTTTCAAAGTGACAGGACCCAGCCCATGGCACTGGGGCCAGGTTGACTCCCTGTTATTTTGAAAGGCTGGGTGCCACTTCCCCCCCCCCCGGGAGTCCTTTCCAGATGGGAGGGGGGAAAACAGGATGGAGCGTGCAGACTTAGAAGACATCTTCAGCATTCTATTGGCTAGCAGGAGTCAGCAACCAATAGAATGCTGAAGAGCTGTGCTGAGCCTGCCTCTTCCCTTCAGTTCTCCCCCATCCCATCTGGAAAGATGGGAGTGGGGAGTCCATTCCAGATGAGGGCGGGGAGAGCTGAAGGGATGAGGCAGGTTCATAACAGCTTTTCAGCATTCTATTAGCTGCTGATTCCTGCTAGCCAATAGAATGCTGAAGATGTCTGCTGAGGGTTCCCCCTCCCACCACTCCCCCCCAACTCCTGATAATTATCGGCCTTTCTCAGCAACCATAGCTCTGGCCTCTGTCCCCCAAGCTGCCAGCCCCAGACAAGATAAGAGAACTGGGGAGGCGACCGCATGACTTCCTCCCTCCTCCTCCTCCCCTTAATTTCTCCAGGATGAGAGGCCAGCCTGGGCTGCAAGCCACAATGGAGGGTGGGAGTGGGGGGAGAGCGAGAAATCTCACCGAGATCTGAATCAGGGTCGAGATCTTAACCATGATTCTCGATTCTCACGAGATTTTCGGCAAGATGATTTATTCGCATTTCAGCCCTATCAAGAGCCACTCTGGCCTGTGTCTCGGGAAGGGGAATTTGTGGTGTCTCATGAAGAGCAGCAAAGTAGACATTAAGGCAAATTGAAGTTAGCCATTTTGGTTCAGATGGGGTTCTTTTTGTTCCTGGAATTAATTGTGTTAACTGTAGCATTAGTCAGAGATATGGCAGGGATATATAAGTTAAGTAAGTAAATAATAAAAAAATTAATCATAGACTGGAGCGGGAGCCGGTGTTACAAAGGCAAGACACATCTTGAAACAGCTTGGTTGCAAATTAGCTACATTAATCAAATTAAGGCATAAAATACATAATTTATCTTTCTATTAATAATTCTGTAGGTTTGTACAGAACCTACAGAAGGACCCAAAGAAATCTACAAAGGCTTTAGAAATGTGTAAAATTGCTTCACGCCCTGTCACTAAGCCAGAAAGGACAATATTTGAGCATACAGTCATCAAACGTACAATTTCTAATATTTATTAAACGTAATAGTATTTATGGTGCTCAGAAAAATCCAAGTATCGGAATTATTGGGCTTGGGACTTAACCCTAGGCTGATAGGGGGTTTTGTACCCGAGAGGGGTACAAAAAAGTTATTATTTATTTTTTTAAAGCAAACTTCTTCCACTCCATACTCCATGACTTTGTCAACCATAATGGACTCAATTTCCATATGGTATTTCATGCCCCCCCTTGTAATTTTTTTAATTTAAGGTTTTTATTCTGATGCTGCTGGGGGTCAGTTTGACCCCAATTGAAGTGCATGGGAAACTGAAAGTACTATGCACCTAGTGGTGCTGGGAGTAATATAGACCCGTAAAATGCTGTTAAAAATAAATAAATGTTTATTATTTCTTTAAATGCTTAAACCAGAACCTGTTCTTTCCTTATTTTCTCATAACAAATGGAAATAGGAAGAAATATAGCACTGTGTCTGTTTTCATTAATAACACTTTCGTGTGTACAAAAATATCACTATAAACACTTTTGGGGGTCTTTTATACGCTAAGCTAAAGAACCACTTTACAAACATAAATTGAGTTGTATATTTTTTGCAGTTATAACCTTACTGGTGTGAACCTTCAACACTGTTTTTTTCATCATAGCTGCTTGCAGAGTTCATTTTGAAAAATACTTACCAATCAGCCATATGGGGTCGTTTGGACCCCTCCATTTACTTGGTAAGTGACCCTTTTGGCCAGTAAGGGTTAACATTAAACCTGTTTGCAGTAAGGTGATTATCTAAAGGCAGATCAGGAGACTTCATGAGCCATCTCAGAGGAAGACAAAGTGTGCAAATGACCCCTCCATTTATTTGCTAAGTGACCCTTTTGTCAGTAAGAGTCAGCATTAAGATTAACATTAAATTGAACTTTTTGCAGTAAGGTTGCTATCTAAAGGCAGATATCAGACTTCATGGAGCCATCTCAGAGGAATACAAAGATAATTAGACAGAATCACTAATTGCTTGGTAAACACTAGGCACCCCAGTGGAAAACTCAGCTGCTATTCCTGTGTGGTTGCTAGTGTTAACACTGTGGCCATTGTGGGGTATTACTGACCCCTGCTGCCTTTTTTTCCCTCCTGTCCTCCCCCACCTCCTAAATCTTGATACGGTGTGATTTTATTTTCTAGACAGCTGTTGTTCTTTTCAAATTAAGCCCCCTGTTTTGTTTTGTTTTTAATTTATGGCTTAATTGGGGTCTGTTTGACCCAAACACTGGATTAGTACAGTAGGCATGTCCAACTTGATAGGGTTAAATAAAGAGTGGTCAAATGTACAAGTTAAGCAGATACAAAATAGAATGTATAAATGTGTTAACTCGCTTGAAATTTGGGAAACCCAAGCTAAACTTATCATGCAATTTTATTTGACACCATCACATGTTGCTAAATTCAGTGGGGAACACTCCTCTTTGTGTTGGAATGACTGTGGAGAAATAAGAACTCTGTTCGACCATAGCTGGCCATGTCCCTAACAATAATAATAATAATAATAATAATAATAAGAATAATAATAATAATAATCCAAACATTCTGGATAATAGGCAGTAACAATGACCTTGTTGTGCGGCTCACTGTATCTCTCTTTCCATCTCTCTCCCCTTCCTCCTCTCCTTCATCTCTCACTTTTAATCTCTCTCTTCTTCTAGGGTGCGTGTGTGGAGTGTGAATGGCAGTTGTAGAAGCTAAGCCACCAAAAGCCCTTTGAGACTTGTCCCAACAACACTCAAGAACCTCCCATCCTTACCCCTCACAGTAATGAACCTGGTAGGAAGTATCCTCACCTCAGACCCTGTGAGACTGAAGACCACAAATGCAAAGCTTGAGGGCTCAAGAGACATCCTGGTTGAGTGGTGGATATTCTAGCATCTTTTTGGCGAACTGAAGTGAGTATCCGCTACTATCTGCTGTCTGGCTGGATTCCACAGTACCTGGTATCCAGCTGGATATGAAAGGAATTCAGTTAGTGTCCAGTGGATATCTGGTAACTGGATTTCCAATTTATTTAATTAATTAATTGATTTAAAATACTTGATATCTCGCCCCTTCTGTCTAGGCAGCTCAGGGCTGCTTATAATATATTAAAAATATAAAATATATAATAATTACTCCAGTATCATGTGTGACAGCCTCCCTTGTCCTCAGAGTGCTGTTGCTGAAGCAAGTAATTTACCCTGGGTGGCTACAACACCCTTATTTAGCTTTAGTGCCTGGGTGGGGTTCTTTTAAGATTTTAGTGTCTGGCCTCCAACCTCCCCTATAAGCCAGCCTACGCCACTAGTAGTGCCAAACAGGCTTGCCAGTTACCTTCTAACTAGCCCCTAATTCAGTCCTCAGCACCTTCTGGGCTAAGCTCCAGGATGCTTCCACCTAATAGTCCAGCGCTGTCTGGATTCTCCTGGCATCTCCTGCCAGTTGCAGCAGCCTGCTGGGTCCTTGCCCTGGTTCCAAGGCCAAAGGGCTGTCTCTGTTGGGCTTGGTGAGGAGCTCTTCCTTGAGCACCTTCTTCATCAGCCTCCTCAGCCAGACTAAATCCTTTCCTTATATTTCCCAAGAGCCTAAGGGGCCAAGCTAGCTAATTGACTGATAGGATGATCCCTTATTTATTATAGTGCCAGCTCTGTGTTCTGGCTGAGGCGTGAACCCATGAGTAGTAGGTGAGCCTGCATCCAAGCAAATATTCAGTGTGGATTCTGAATTTGACAAATTCAGTATATTTCTATCCGCTTTCATAAAGCAAATATGTTATTTGCTTCATGCTTTGGAGAGCTGAAACAAGTACTCAGAAAAACGGGCAAGCCTGTTGAATATACCTGAACCGAAAGTGACAGTTTTGGATAAACTGATATCCATTTATCCCCCCCACTCCCTCCATTCCCTGGATCAGCAGGAGTCAGGCGCTGGCTCACTGCTGCTGCTGGGGCCGTGGATCCCTGCACTCTAAGTAGGACAGAGACTAGAGCGCCTGGCTCCTGATGCTGATCCAGGGGATGGGGGGAGGGGGGGGAGTCCCTGCTCTTCTGTGAATTCTCTTGTGCGTTAGGGTGCCAAGGACAAATTCTTCCCCTTTGCTGGGATGGCTCTCTGCCTCATTGTAGCTGCTTTGCACCCCCATTTCTCTCTATGGGGCGATCACAAAAGGAAGAGGGAGGATCTGTCCATCCTTCTAACAAAGACAGCACTGAACAACCAACCCTCCCCCTGCTGAATGGACCCCCCCAGAGCAGGCTGCCCCCTGCCTGCTGCCCCCCTCCCAAGCTGTAGCTCCAACCTGCAAGGAGTGTCATTTTGTTAGAAAATTCCCCCACCACCTCTTTCTAGGCTTGGTATGTTCTCATTTGTGAGAATGGGAGGAGCCACTTGAAGGAGAACAGAAGGTTGCTGCCTTGTAAACAAGGTTCTTTGAGATGGTTCCAACATTCTCAAAAGCACCCACCCTTCCAGCCCCACATGGAATTTTCTTCGTAATTGCTTAGGGTTGGAAGGAACTGTCTTGGGTTTAGGTACCTTATATAGGGTGGGGGCATGTGAATGTCACGTGGGTTTTTTTTTAAGCTAGTGAGCTTGGTATATGCTGGTAAGAGAAGGGCACGCAAGTGAGAATGGAAGGAGTCCCTCGAAGAAGAACTTTGTTTACAAGACAGCAACTTCCCCCCGCACCACAGTGGCTATGCCCCTGGCTGCAATGCTGTGAGAATCACAAAGCTGCTGTGCTTAAGGAAAAGGGGAAACTGTGGCGAAAATACCGCGGCAGCAACTGCGGAAAGCCGCGAGTGCAAGGCTCTCTTCCTAACCGTGCTGTTTGGTGCAGAAGAGCACTTTCCGCCGGTAAATGCTTCCGCTGCGGTATGGCATTTCAGCCCTAGCGACAACCTCCCCTGCTGCAGGGACGCATAAACCATTCTCGCCAGCACCATCCCCAATGTCTCCCTGAAGGCTTTCACCAACCAGGACAGGCAAGGATCAAGTTCACAACTGGTGGCTCTCACAGACACCAGGGCATCCACTGCATCGGCTGGCGTCACTTCATGAAACTCCCCCAACAAAGTTGGACCAGATGGGACCTCCATCACCTTGCACTCTCCACCTCCTGCCCCCAACCCAGTGTCAAAGTCCCTCTGAATCCGAGCGATCTTGTCCGCAAAGTAGGTGACAAATTCCTCACAGCGGGCCTGGGACAAGTCTCCATCCAGGCGGAGGGAGGCCAGACTGACCAGCCCCCGCACCATCCGGAACAGCTCTGCCGGGCGTGACTTCATGGACGCTATGAGGGCATGTGTAATAACTTGGTACCCCCATCTCCTCTACGTCTGGGCCACTCCTGACCCGTGTTCCTTGGGTGAGTGTTCTCTGTGGGTACCCTCCCCTGCTCCCTCTGGGCCTATCCCCCTACTCCCCCTCACTTGTACATGTGAACTCTCCCCTATTTGGTGATTGTGTGGGTGTGAGTGGTGGGTGGTGCTTCAGACATGAGTGGAAGGGGTCCACTCTCTGCACTGCTGTCTCCTACCCCCGAGATGATCTAGCCTCATCCCGTCTGGGAGTATTAGGGCCATATAAGATCCTGAGGGGTTGTTTTCCTCCTATGAGCGTGTTGAGCCCGCTAGCCTCTGAGAGTGTGTGTCCCCCCCACCCCCCGGGTGTATCCTCTGTGCCCTCTCTGCACCCCTACCCTAACAGGTTTAGAGTAGTAATGGTAATATTTGATTATGCTGTGAGCAGCAATGCAGTAATATCCAGTAAACCAGTTTGGCAGTTCACTCCCATAATAACTGGTTAGTTACTGAACAAACACCAAACTAACTGAAATACCAGATTTTAACATAGCGAATTTTTTTTGCTATCTATTTCAGCACTTGTTGACCACTGTTCTGGTTGGTTGAATACCAGTCGTTCCCTCCTCTTTTCTTTTATACCTTCTTCTCTGTCCTCCTCCATCTTTGGTGAGGTGGTGGCATTCCTTCCACCAACTTCAGAATGGCCTCCAGAGGTCTGTTGTAGGGGCATATCATTTAAAGCAGTCCTGAGACCTCCTTGAATTGCATCGGAATAGTTAAGGATCCAGCTCTCTTAAATCTAGGAATTAAGGGTACAACAATGCTAGAAATCAGATTTCCTCCCTCCCCGTATCTCAACTGTTTTGAGCAGGGCTTAGGCAACCACAACCGATTTGGCTAAGTGTCTGAGGGAACTAGGTCAAGAGCATGCTGATTGAGTTAGATGCATAACGCGATTGCATTTTTGTTTCCTAAAAAAAGAGAGAGAAATCTGCAATACAGGATTCTATAATAGTTGCTTTAGACTGTGAGTTTGGGTCACATCAAGGGCATAGTTAAAATAAACTCATTAGCCTTTTCTGCTCTACTGTTTTGCTTGCAGTGGGTTCTAGATAGTCACTTTGATTACATTGCATTCAGTTGTTTATTTGTTATTCCATTTTCATTATGTTGTTTATTGGTTTAGTCATTATTCTGTGTATTTGTTTGTTTGGTATTAAGGTGTGATGCACGCTACATTATAAAGTCACAACATTCTATTTGTTCTATAATTGGCATGATCAATGTTAGGATTGGAAATTTGTTGTGGAATATCACTGCAGTACATGGTTCATGCTGTGAACATTTCAGCGGAATCCGTTGGATAAAAGCTGAGTTGTCATAGTTTGAAAACTGCACTTTCAAGCCTAGTTTTTAATTTAGTCAGACGGTCTTAATCTGGGCAAGGTAGAGGGGTTGAGTGTTGGACGGGAGGAGGAATTAGCCTCTTAGAAAATTAAAGGAGGCTTCCAGGCAGTGCCTTTGGGGTTATATTTGTAAATCTAATTAGTCATTTTAAAGTTAGCCTATGGAGCCTATGGAGAGGGGCAGGGCTGCTTTGAAGAGGAGCACTGCTTGCCACCTCTTTTCCTCTCTTTCCCTTCCCTGAGTGGGGCTCGGGGCAATTGTACCTGGGGGCTTGGGGGCACTGGGGAGCGAGGGCAGGAGGGCACTTTGGGTGGGTGGGGGCAAGGGAAGGGAGGCACTTTGAGTGTGAGGGGGCAAGGGAGAGAGGACGGGGGGGCGCTTTTGGTGTGGGGGCAAGGGAGCATGGGTAGGAGGGCATGAGAGAAAAAGCAGGGGGGAAGGGTTGGGAGAAACACTGAAGCTGGGGACAGGAGGGTGTAAACTGGCCCCTCACACCCTCCATTTCCTCCTTAAGAAAGAGAAAACTTAGGAGTCCTGGCTCCCGCTCCTTCTCTCCCCCCCCCACCCTCTAATCTACTTGGTCCCAACCCTTTAAGAGAGAACCCGGGACTCCTGGTTTCCAACCTCTCTAATCTAGTAGGCTGCACTCCCTTCACGAGCAACTCAATAGTCCTGGTTCCTAGCCTGTTCTTCTCTCCTCTGTTCAGCTCTCAACCTTGTAACAGACAGTTTAGAAGTACTGGGTCCAAGTCACCCCTCTAGCCCCCACTCCCCTCACAGAGAACTCAAAAGCTCTGGGAGAAATACAATGTTTATCTGTGTGTGTCAAATGGAACTGAAGTAAGGGGGTGTGTGAAATGACCAACAAAAAAAACAAACCGGAGAGAAAGTGGAATAACAGAGAGGGAGACTATTGGGACTCAAAGGATAGGGTGTCAGCTATGGTAAATGGTTAAATGATAGGACTAATCCCCCTGGTATCCCCTGAATCAGTTATTTCACTCAGAACCTTGTTATTGTAACTATTTCTAATTCCTCCTGTCATTCCACCGACTTACTTAATCCCTGCACACTCTTTGTATTTTTCCCTGTCATTCCAACCATTTCACTTATTGCATCTGGTGCCTTCCTCATTATTTTACACCCTCTTGCCTTCTCCATGTACTCCCAAAGATGCAGCTGTGTTGTATTATTTCACAGTCACTTAATTGAATGTTGGAATGACAATAGTATTTATTTAGAAATGGGCACTGCTGTTGCCTCCATTCCTTCCAATGGTCATTCCATTTTATTAATTTCAATGCATACTCAAATTAAAGTTTAAATTAAACATTTGTATACGACTCTACCCAGCTTCACTGTGCTCTGGGAGGGCAGTGGGGACTAGTGGGTGAGAGGGAGGGTTGTGAGACATTACTCAGTCATCCCATTCTCCCCAACCAACATGAAAGAAAAAAGGGAATGGAGGGGGTGGGGGCCAGCTCACGTCTTCCTCTCCCCAGCTTCAGTGTTGCCCCCAACCTGCAGAGGAAGAGGATTGGGGCTGAAAGATGAAGGCAAAGTTTGTGTGCACGGAGCTGTCGGAGAATAATTTGAACCCACTGGGTAAAATCATACCAGACCTCTGTTCCAGAGACAGAAATGCTAGCTGCTTGTTTTAGTTCTCTCTCATCCCAATCTTGTCCGTAGAATATAGACCCTGAGACATTAAGAAGCCTTTCTTCCTTCTCTCTCATAGGGTAAAAACAGACATGACGCTAACCACCCTTTAACCACCCTTGGTGGTCATTTATGCATGTTTCAGGGCTGCATAGGGCACCAATACAGCCCTGCAACATGCATAAATAACCACCAAGGGTAGTTAAAGGGTGGTTAGCGTCATGTCCGTTTTCACCCATAGATAACACAGTTATAGCCTTGTAGTGATAAAGCAGGTGCAACCTTCTAGTTAGAACTGGATGAATCGTTCTCAGACACTCTAGTGTAAACATGGTTGGCTCATGTTTGGTTGTATTGTTTTGGGAATGTGTACTCTTTAAGTATGTAAACACCTTGCTAACTACTAAGTTTTCTGTAATTTTCCATTGTTGTACCATGTCACTTGAGTGACACCTTTGTTTATACCTAAACCCTATAACCATCTTGGTGTAATGGGAGGGGTCAGAGAACTCTCTGCTGAACCCTGTGTGGTGATGCGTGGTTCTCTCCCTCTCAGCTGAAAGTTAACAATAAAGAAGCTCTAACAGATTTCAACCATTCCTGTGTGAGTATAAGTTTTTCCACAACAGAGCCTAAGTTGTAAGTGAGCACAACATCTGAGACTGTACAATGGCTTTACTGCTAATATGGCACGGAACTTGCAATTTCCATGCTTTTTAGCGCATTATTGAATTTGCAAGAGCGTTAACTCTTCTTGTAAGCTGAAGGTTTTTTTTACTATGGAATTCCCTTGATTTAGCATTGAGGACTTTGTTTGATTTGACAGTATTGTGCAGTACTATCTGGTAGTATTAGTAGTATTTTTACTTCTAAATAGTACTGCTCAAGAGAAGGAAATACCGATACACCAAATAACCAAATAAAATATTGAAAAAATGAACATGCTTTGAAAGATGCAAAGGGAAGCGGATCCTCATTTATAACTTGATCGTGGGAGCTACACCTTTTTGAATATCAGATTAGCAGTGGGGCCATAGGTCCTCAGTCCCGTTGATGGCAACTGAAGCTGCCATCCTCTGGATGGTATGAAAGTCAAGCCTTTCCAAAAGAAATCTTGGGTTAATTTTGTGTGAAGAGATGTTTATTGAACATAGAAATCTCAGGGCAATAGTTATCTTCATTTTCAGTTTCCTCATAAACACAAACAAACATACAACCATTCTAACTTGGTAGGACAAATATTTCCATCTGTTCAAATGCAAAGAAAAAACTACGTCTTGCATCTGTTCCCAGGCTGCGGAAAACAATAATTTGACCTTGCAATACAGAGTCTTCATTTATTGTTACTGGAGGATTTTTCCTTTCCACTAGTCTTCTGCGAAGTGTAAATAACCAAGACTGCTTAATTTAGACACAAAAGCCAGGGATTCTTTTCTCCCACTGCTGCTAAAACTCTTCATTTTAGCATCTCATTTATCCTCAAGGCTAGCATCTATTGTTAGAAGAACAAATGCTGCCTCTCGCTGTTGAATGGAGAAAACATTCATTGACATTTAGTACAAAGAAAATGGTGGCTGATGGGAAATGTATTTTAAAAAAACAGAATGGAAGGCATTACGGAAAATACTTTAATATTGTTACATAAATGTCATTTTGTATATGAGAATATCACCAAATTTATCCAGGAACAGAAAAACAACAACACAGCACTCATGGTTTGAGTCCTGAATTATTTGAGGTAAAGATGCAACTTTCCTGTAAGCAGGTTAGGCCACTTCTTCCTGCACCGGTGTTGGGTGCCAACCACAATGGGTGCTTATACATAGATTGCACCCATTCCTTTGTTCCACCTCACACCTGGGCAGGATGTCCATTTAAATGTGGCCCGCCAGATATACAGGTGGAGCAGAGGTGGAACAGACTCCAGCACCACAAGTGGTGCTTTCCAAGGACCAGCTCCGAGTGTTCAGCCGCAGTACTCAGTAAAATACTTGGTAAAATAAAACAAAATACCAAGTATTTTCCAAGTACCGACGAAAAGTCCCATATGTTGCTCATTCAAGGATTTTCCAAGTACCAAGTACTGGGCCGATTCCTCAGTTACTTGGTACTTGGTAAAACTGAGTCCAATACTGATTAAGGACTGAGGAGTGAGGTGAAGCCATGCCCACTCTTGGAATATATAAGAGTGGAACCAGAAGAGGAGAGGCAGAAGCTGCCTGGATGCCAAAGGGTGCACATCACTGTACCTGAGTGGAAGGCGACGTTGGAGAGGTCTCAAGGTTCACTAATTGAGGCTTCTCTCAATTAGCCTTTGTTATATTGAGAGGTTAATTGAGAGAAGACTGTTATGATGGATATATGAGAATAAACTGATGATTGCTATTTTCCTGATTGACTACATGATGCTGGCGTGATCCTGTGAACACTTAGTTATGGCAAGGCCACCCCCGTACTACAGCAGCGCTGCTGCTTGTCAGCTGGTGGGACCCATGGAACACTACCATGCTCATCCATCTTTTGCCGTGTTCAGCACCACAGAGTTGCAGACAGGTGCCTAGAGTGTCACTAGAGCGACCCGCAGCTCTATGGTGAGGAGGTAGGGGTGCTGCAGCAGTGGACCACAGCAAGGGGACACCACTGATCCATATGATGTGGCCCCGTGTGCAGCTGGTACTTGGCAGTCGCGGGGGTAGGCCCATGGAACAGCTCCAGGCTCCAGCAGGCTCTCTGTCATTCATAATTTTAAAAACACATTTTTAATAAAATAAAATGGAAAAAATATATATGAAAACAGTATAGAGTCCTTTTTTTAAAAAGATACACCTGAAAACAAAGGGGTTTTTGAAAATGAAAGTGAATGATGTTCCTTCTACACAGCCCTGATTATAATAGACACGTTTATCCCTAATGACTGAGAGATCGCACTTGAACCACTAGAATTTCCTACTTCTGAGCAAAGTAAAAGCCTTCCATTTTTTCATATACACAACAGAGAAAATACCTCCACCCAAATCCACAACTACTCTTATTACAACGATTAAGCTGGACTCTCTTTTGGATATGAAATGCAGTTATCCTTCACCTATAAGCTCTGGCTACATGCCTGAGTGGTGAGATGACATATACAAGACTGCCATTGAGGTATTTCCAGTCATGAGCCCAAGTAAAAGTGTGAGAAACCTCAAAAGGAAGAGCGAACATGCAGAGTTTCTAGCCCCACTGTGTGGGTTCAAGGGACCCAGCTTTGAAGAGCCATCTCAACTAGAGCAGAAATGGACAAGGAAAAAATGATTTAATATCCAGTATTCCTCGTTTGGTAGTTATCTGGTAATGATTGGGTAACCTCAGAGGTTAACCACCAAACTAGAATACGAGTGGATAGTACCGTTTAACAATTACAATGTACCAAATTACCATTTACCAAATTAACACATTAGTGCTTACCACATTACCACATAACCAAATCAATCCAGACAGAGGAAAGGAGTAAAAATAAAATATAAAAATAAATAAAAAGTCAAATGGTTGGTAATTTGGTAAACAGTAAGCCAATTTACTAGAAAACTGCTGAATACTACATTGGATACCATCAGTATCCGATGGTACCGAAATGATCTTGGATACTGCGATATCTGACTGCAGTCATGATTACTCACTTCAGATTTAATTTCAATGTTTGGTTGCTTATTATTCAAACTACATCTAAACTCTAAACACTAACAGAGTTCTCCATCTCTAGTTTTAATATAAGAAAGTTTAAGTAATGAGATTGTCAGAGCAGTGTGAAACTGTAGGGCAGAAAGTCTATTTAGCAAAAGTGACATCTTCCAGTTCCAAGTATTTATTGGATACTTGAAGGTCTTCTCTTCATTTCCCTCTTACTTAGCTGTTTAGGTTGCAAATTAATAATCGCACTGAGCAAATGGTGTGAATTAATTTACTTGGTATGTGGATTTCTTATGCATGTTGTTCATGAATAACTCTATTAATTTTCATTGCCTGAGTCCTTGTTTACATCTTTCAATATATATTCCAATAATTTTGTTAGTGAGACTCTCTTGTGTCATTTTGAAAGACCTCAAAGCCAGATTCTTTCGAAAGGTGTGCTTCACAAGGTTTCAGATACCACAGCCAATCTCTAGATATTGAATTAGCCATTCAAATACAATCTTTTCTCAACACAAATGCTGTGCTGCAAGTCTGTACCTGGAGACAATTGGGAGAAGGAAAGCCAAGAGAAAGATGTACCATGAACTCTCTAACCAACTTTTGGTAGCCCCAATCACTAAGACACCTAGCTACATTATTGAAGGTTGTGGGTTCAAGTTCCACATGGTCTTATGCTTGATGGTAGGGCTGAAACTCAGTATTTGGTTTTCCTCTGTTTTTACCGAGGATTGTGGTGCTCGACTCAGTTTTACTGAGTACCGAGGACCCAACAATTTGGTATGGTACTCAGTACTTGGTAACTCCTCAATTGAGCACTTCTTACCTGAAATTTAGTTTATCCCCTAGAACTTTTCCTGCTCCCCTCCTCCTTCTTGCCTGCCACACCCTCATTGGGGATTGGTAAAATACTGAGTACTGGATATTTTACCAAGCACTGAGTATTTTACCTAGTACCGAGCCTTAGTGAGTATTCATCAGTATTACTGAGTAGCTGCCAGAAACTCGAGCCCATTTCTCAACTACTTGGTAATACTGATGAATGCTTAATGCCCTAGGGCCTATTCATTTCATCCGTACTTGATGGTCATCCCCAAATGGGTACCAGGACCATTAGATGGTGGAAGTGTCAAGGTGATACTGGCTATATCACTCCTTGTACTGTGTAGGTCACAGGAACTGGTACACCTTAAATACACTAGCATAACAGGTCACACATCTTGGAAGAGACCATGACATTTTCAGACATTGGGTGTTTTTACACACACATTTCTCCTGCATGCTTGCTGTAGCGTCCTGAACTTTCTGTGTGTCTAATAGTGGTGGGACCCCGGGCCCATTACCGGCTACCGGATTTACCGGTTACCGGTTCTACGAAAACCGGATTCCCGGATTAAATCCGGTATGCCGGTACCGGATTTATTTCATTGGTTTCAATGGGGCGCTGTGTCCCCATTGAAACCAATG
>QEPC01009477.1:4541256-4553555 GCA_003113815.1 Sphenodon punctatus | reverse complement strand
AAGGGCGACAGAACCGCCACATGCAAGGTATGGCACAGGGACTGGAACAACAGGGAATGAATTGCCCTATGACCTGTTAGGAATGGAAGTCCCCTGCAGAGAGAGATTGGATGGCCACCCAGTCCACCCACTTGTGGAGACAGAATGCAGGCAGGGCTTGACAGAATGCAGGCAGGGGTGCATTGGTCTGACACAGTATGACACTTCTTATGTTTCTATATTTTTCTGCTCTTTTTAGATCTGCAATAAAGTTGTCCGCTGGCAGAGGGAGGGGACCACGTCAGGGCTCATCAATCATATCGAGTGGCGGCATGATATGAGAGTGAGGTGAGTGGGCGAGGAGGAGTCTGGAGTGGTGCCCGTGGAGCCTCAGCACCAGAAGAAGGGGGGGAAGGCAACCCGCAAAAGGAGGCATACAAGCCCTTCCACTCTCCCCCTCCAGCCCCAACGTGGAGCCCCCCGATCCCCCGGAGGATGCAGAGGTCAAGGCCCTTTGGGCAGGATGCAGCGGTGCACCCTGGCCCATGTTGAGGTGGTCCAGCTGTCCTCTGCCAACCTGGAGAAAGGCCTTGTGGATGAGCTCCAGGTGGTCCAGGCCAAGTGGCAGAAGGTGGCGGCATATGCCCAGTATGTCTCCACCGAGCTCTACCACCAGGTGCTCTCCAGGTGGCATAGGGTGATGCAAGAGGGCTTGGATCACGCCGTGCTAAATGGCGTGCTGAGCGCGCATGAGATCGAAGGCCCTCAGGCCTGTGCAGTGCCCCTACCTCTCCTGCCCTTATCCCAATTTCTGGGGGATAGGCCCGGTGGCAGCAGAGCCACAGACTCTTAGGTTTATTATTAAGTTTCATTTCCAGGTTTGCTTTTGTTTTATTTAATGTTGTTGTTGTTGCTTTGTTATTGCTGATGTTATTAAAATTGTTATAATAAAAGTATAGTTGTATAGTATTTCTTGTTATGAGCTTCGTTTGACCTGTCCAATATTTTTTTAATCCCTTTGTGCTGAAGTTCTGGCTGGCAGGTGGTAGAATCTCATACAGCTTGTTGATCCCTTCCAGCAGCACCTGCCACCCCATGTAGCGTAGTTATTAACTCAAAGATGTGCTGTGCCAGCAGCAGGGTCTCAATTAGCAGACAGCCCCCCAGGAGGTGCAGGGATTGTGTTTGTGTGGGTAGGTGTGACAGAGAGAAAAATAGACAGGCTCCTTGGCAGCGGGCAGCAGGCGGCATGAGCTGGTGGTCAGAGGGGCTTTTAGTTTCAGCAGCCAGCTTCATTGGGCATCCGCGGGTGGGTGCAGAGGAGTAGGTGTTTGGGGAGGGGGGGACAGGCTGGTGTGCGGGCACCAGGCTTCTGGATGCAATGGAATGGAATGCAGCCCCCAGTGACTGGAATGAAGGTCCCATAATCTTGTTGATGGTCCCTGGGATGGGCGGGCATGACTGAATCAGGGATAGTGGAATGACAGCCTAAAGCCTATGGGGCACATTTCATTTGATCAGGTGATAGGTGGTAGCAGGGCAGCAGGCATAGGGATGCACACAGGCAGGCAGGCACATATAATATGTTGTGGGTTATATTCCATCTCATTACGGTAGGTTTGCTGTGTGCTGGATGTGGGCAATGGACATTAATGGGCACATGAGCACAGATGGGAGTTCTTCCTGGTTCTGGCAGGTGGCAGCCAGGATATACCTACCTCTCCCCCTCCAACCCCCATCTCCCTCGTTCTAGCTGGGAACCTCTCTCTCTCTCTCTCTCTGGCCATATAATGCCGGTGACAGCATGGGTGGAATCGTGTCTGTCTCTCCTTCAAGCAGTAGGTGGACTCTCTCTCTCTCTCTCTCTCTCTCTCTCTCTCGGCAGCAACCTGGGCGGACAGACAGGCACCTTGGCATGAGAGGCAGGAAGGCGGGCTGAGCCAGGCTTTGAGCTTGGCGGCAACCTGGGGTACAGAACACTTGGCACAGACACAGCATATAGGTCTGGTAGCAGCAGCTGTTTCTTTATGCCATGACATCATGGCACGGATAGCATATAGGCCTGGCCTGGGGGCCATTGGTACTGGATAGCGTAAAGGCCAAGGTTCTTTTAGACAGTCGATCCTAAGAGATAAGTGAGCGTTGTTGTGAAGGGACGGACTGGTGCTTGGGAAGGGGAGGGGCAGGCAGAGCTCCCCACACACTCATGCTGGGTACAAAGCATTTCCCCCTCCCCCCCACCATCCAGACGGGAGCAGTGGGAACAGATCTGTGTTAGATCCTGGGGAAGATGGTGGCCGCTTACCTGCTTCTCCCCATAGAAGGGATCAAGGTGGGTGGGTTATAACACCCCCCACCCCACTCTGCAGATCTCAATGCTTCCGCCCCCACTTTGCAGACAGTCATCGTCCCTCATGTTCCAAGGGTGACTCGATGTCTGTCTCCAGTTCCACCTGATGCAGGGCGGCTTTCTGTTCAAGAAGCCACTCGAGCATTAGGAAGGTGGAATTCCACCTGTTGGAGACATCCTAGATAAGGGTGTGCACCGGGGACCCTTGCTCGGCCTGCTTCTCCTGGAGGAGCTCGCTGCCCTTCACGCTCCGGTTGAAGAAGCCCGCCAGCTTCCTCCCCCGCTTGACCAGGGAGGTAAGGGTGCCTGGCCCAATGCCTTTATCACCCAAGCCCAGAGCGTCCTTCACCACCAGGTGGAGAGTGTGTGCGGAGCAAAGGATGCTCGTGAACCCCCCCCCCATCATGGACTGCCTTAAGGATATTGGCTGCGTTGTCCGTGACCACACCCCCCTTGGTGAAGGCCGTGCCTGGCGTGAACCACTCCCTCACCATGGTAACCAGGGCTGCCTCTAAGTTCCTCACAGTGTGGGAGCTGTCCATAACTTGGGCCTGAAGTAGGGCCCACCTATACCCTGTTTCAGGTCCCCTCCTGCCACTGCCAAGCACTGCCTCTGCGTCCTGCCACCAGTGTGCCGTCACCGCCAGGTACACATGCTGTGCATTTCTGGCGGACCACAGGTCCGTGGTAAAGTGGACCGTTGCCCCCCCAGTCCCTGCAAGCTGCTCCCTTACCTGCTCCTTCAAAGTCCTATATAGCTGTGGGACCACAGTCCGACTCAGGGCGGAGCGGGAAGGAAGCTTAAAGTTATGGGCCAGGAACCCAATCAGACACTGGAAGCTCTTATCCTCCACAATGGACAAGGTCTGGCCATCCACGGCAATCATCTCAGTAACCAGGTGCTTGCCTTTTTCCTGGAAGCCTGTGCCAAGGCGCCCTGCCGATGGCCTTGACACTTCGCCCCACCCCATCTCCTCCATGGTGGACTGACGAGGCTGTGGGGGAGGCTCCTGCTGTTTTTCTGCCCCCATACTGCTCCTGCTGGTAGAGGCAACAGCAGTTGGTGCAGGACGCTGGCCTGCTGAATTGGCCGGGCGACTGGCCACTGGAGTCGGGAACCCACTGGCATCCACTTCCCCTGCCTTCCCGCTCAGCAACACAGCACTGTGGCATGCCTTCAGGTGCCTGGCCATTGCAGTTGTGCCAAGGTTGGCAAGCACCTGCCCGTGCTTCACCACCTTTTTGCACAGCGTACACTGCACCTCTCTGGGATCATCTGCCCGCACCGGCTTAAAATGATCCCAGACCGAGGTTTTTTTTCCCCCTCCTGCTGCCTTCTTGACCGCCCCAGCAGACGCACTGCTGCCAGTGCTGCTGGGAGAGAGAGAACTTTGTGGCACTGGTGATGCAGCTCTGGGAGGAGGGTCAGACATCGCCTCATGTACATAGATCTCCTCTGTGGCACTAGTGTCACTGACTGCCTCTTCCTCACTGTCTGCGATCACGGTGATGTCCCGTGAAGGGGAGTACTGGGACCCTGAGGCTAGACTGCCCGTGCCTGCCATGCTTCTGGCACTCTCCCTATGCCCCCCTCTGTAACTGCTAGTGATGCTGATGCTGCTCCTCCTCCTCTCCCTAGTACTGGCTGGCATTGCCCGGGGATCGGGCCCTGCCTCTAGCAGCCGGGGTGGGATCCACCAGCTCTGGACTGCTGGGAACTGCCTCGACTGTGGGGGACATTGGTGGCCCTGGAGGAACATTGGGAGAAGCAGCCCCAGCACCTGCTCCAGCACCACGCACAGCAGAGACAGATGCAGCAGCCTGAGCCTCAAGTCCTGCAGGCCTTCTAGTGCCCTGCGTGTCAGTGGAGGGCACTGCCAGGAGGCGTTGCAGAGCAGCCTGTTGCCCTAAAGCAGGCCTGCTGATTTTGGGAGGGGGTGATGTGCTCTGCCTCTGGCTACTGCCTGCTGCTGCTCCTCATGCACGGCCCCGCCCGCCTCTGGCACGTGCCCCATTGTCTTCCCTACGGGCAGCAGATTGGCCTCTCCTTCCCTTCTCCATTTCTCCCGCAAAAAACAATGTTTTTTAATGATATAAAATTATCTATAATGTTTTTTTAATTTTTATTGAATTTTTTTAATCAAATATTTATATCTCTATATCTACACTAATAACTAACTAACTACCTAACTAATAAATGTATTCTAAATGCTATGAATAACTCCAACAAACCCTAAAGCTGAATCACAGAAAACAGTAAACTCACTCTATCAGTAAACCTTAAACTAAACTACTCAAACAAAAATGTATCGACCTAATCCTATCTATCTACCTATGAATATATGGGATGGGGGTTGGGGGGCAATCACAAACAAGACAAGGAGGGGTACAAAACTGAAATGAAACCTAAATCAATCTATAAATTAATAATATACTACTACTCTAATGAATCAAAAAAACAGGGGAAGGGAATGGGGAGGGAATATTCAATGGAGGGGGGAGGGAAGGAGGAAGATTGAAGATTGAACACAGGGAGGGATAAAAACAAAAAATAACAACTAAATCTATCAAAGCTAATGTAAATAAATGAGAATATGGGGGTAGATGGGTTGGATGGGTGAAATAGGAGGAGGATGGCAATGGATTGGGGAGCTGGAAAATGCTGGGTGAAGGAGCCTTCTGAAACGCCTGCTGTTCATGAACAGTGACTAGCTCAGAAGGTGTTGGGAAGGGGGGAGGCAGACAGTTTTGTTTCTTGCTGCGCCCGCCTCACTGCAAGCCCCATTGGCTCCGTGCAGCCTAGCCCGTGGTCAATCGCAGACTGCCAAGCCAGTGGTCTGATGCGAAAAGAGATGGTGATTCGGCAGGCTGGCTGCTACTCCAAGCCACTCTCCACCCTCCACCCCTGGTGCCTGAAAGTCTGCTCCTAGCTGAGTCAGATGACTTCCCCCTCCACGCTACATTTTGCCTTCCAGTGACCTGAGTGACAGAGTGACAGTAGACCACGTTTTAGCCACTCGAACACAACTGAACGCGATCCGAACTGACCGAACTGTTCGGCCATTTCGCCGTTTGGTGTTCGGTGTTCTGTTCTGTTCGGTATGTTCGGCCATTTTGCCGTTCGGTATTCGGTTCCATTCGGTATGTTCGTGTTTGTGTTCATGTTCGGTAGTTCAAACAGGCCACGTTTGGGCCAAACACCGAACTTCTGAATCGTGTTCGCCCATCCCTACCAGTGATGGTCACTGGCCTGGTCCTGGCGCGCATGGGGAGCAGTTGTTTCTAGGGGCTGCCCCTCTGGCCAGCCTGTTAGCCTGTCACCCCGGTATCGGCCGGGACACATCCCTTGTGTGTTGTGGCCTACCATCGTTGTCCTTGCACCCAGCACTTGGGGGTGCCTCAGTTCTTCCTCGACCACCTCCTCCTCCATGACCTCCTCCTCATGAACCTCCAGGGTGCCTGGAGCTGTAATTGGAATGTGGATCCATCGGTCAATCCCTGGTGCCCGGCTTCAGCTCAGATCACTGTGGCCGGGGCCTGTCCTCCCGCCCCTCCGGTGCCATCCTCTCCCCCGGCCCTGGTTGCGTTCCAACCTGGATCGTCTTCCTCCACTTCCTGGGAGGTGTCCCGGGTCTCAGTCTGCTTTGCGTGCACCCCCCTTCCCCGTGGCCTGGCCCCCTGTGGGTTTTGTGGGCACACGAAGAGGGCAATGTTTGAGTGAATGGGTTCCTGGGGTGCCTCCTCCTCCTGTGTGATGGGACTGTCCCCTCCCGCATTCTGACTTGCCTCACCAGGGGCAGTGGCCTCCCCCTGCTCCAGGGGGTTGCGCAGGGGAGGTGTTGTGTGCGCCCTCCACCTGCCCCTGGGGAAAGCAGTGCTGTGCAAGCGGGAGGTGACTATATCCCCGTCCATGTAGAGGAACTGTTCCAGCTCATCCTGGAACTCCATTGTCTGCATGGCATGGCCAGACTTGAGATTGTTGTCCTTGATATGTTTATATCCGGACCTCAAATCCTTTGCCTGCTGCATGCACTGGGTGACATCCCTATTGTACCCCTGCCACTGGATGTCCTGGACAATGGCTTCATAGACCTGTTTAGTCTTGTAGCTGTGCACCAGGTCATGCTGGACATTTTCAGTCTTCTGCCTCGACCAGGGATCCCCTTTTTGGTATCACTTGTGGGGGCCCTACCAGCTTGGCTGCTTGGGTCGCTCCCAGTAGCTGTGGTGGCAGTGGAGCTGGTCATCTCCTGTTGGGGGTATTGCAGTGGTGTTAGCATCTGTCCCACAGCCCCCCTGTGCTCCCTTGTGGGGGGATCCCTCCCTGCTCCCCCCGTGGGGCACGGGCGCCTTACCTGGCTGTCACAGAGGCCCTCTTTGGCTGTCTCCCCAGTGGTGCATTGCTCCTGTGTCTGGGTGCTGTCCTGGGGGGCGGGGGTTGAAACAGTTAGCTGTCAGCTGCCCGCCCTGTGCTCCCCCAGGTTGTTTTCTGCTGTTGGCATGTGACCCCCCCTCGCCAGGTTCTTGGGGTCCCCTCACACATACCTCACTGTCGCTCGCACTCCCTTCCCCATCCCCGTGGCTGTGTTGGAGTGGGGGGATGCAGTCGGTGCGGTCTGTCCTCGACCCTGTGGCGGAATGAGTGTGCTGTGTTTAGCAGTCCTTCCCGCATCTCCCCAGCCCATGGGGCTGGTCCCCCTCCCCATGCCATCCTGGGATCCCTCTGCTTACATTGGCCCATCCTATGCTAGTCGCAGTACTGGCTCCCTTCGTTTTGTCGGAGACTTTTGTTCCAGATATATTGAGAGCTGCCGCACCCATGTTCTGTTTCAGATCCCTTTTGAGGGCTCCCGGGCGGGTGTCCGTCATCTCCCCGGGTGGGCGTGTCTATGTGGGACCTCTGCGTGGCCTCTCTAGACATCTCTCTGTGGTCTCGGCAGACCCGTTCCCATGGGTGTGGGTGTTTTGGTTTTTACATGGACAGGCGGGTGTTGAACACCCATCTCCACCCACAGATCATACCGGCTCCTTTCCGGTTGCTCCGTGGGTGTTGGTGGGTGTCGGTGGGTGCGTCATGAGCGCGCACCCACCCACTCATGGACGTTTACACAGGCACTCTCACACCCATCTGATGGGTGTTTATGGGTGTTCGTGGGTGTAAAAATAGCCATAGCTGTGTGAATGCACATTGGATTATGTGTCTGCTCAAAGATAGATTACATATGCACTCCTCCCCACTAATTCTATGCATCAGAGTTGAAAGCAAAACCAATTTTCCTTCTGTACTGTGGACAGCTTTACTGCAGTGCCCAAAATAGAAAACACTGCCTTTCACCCAAGCTTGAATGCCGGAGGAAAAACTCCAGAAACTGATTTGGTTAGAAGGATGCATGGATATAAATAATTACTGTACATCAACAAAAGTTGGGAGAAGCTAAGGGATGCTTAAATAGGCTACAAAACTGGTTAGAGCTTCATTTCTCAGTAAAGATGACTTTAGCAAAAACACACAAAATAGGAAGCAAGATGTATTTGGTTGCCTGGGAGACATAAAGGCAATCGGGAGGAGGAGTGATGTAAATGGGGTGCAGAGGTCATCCTGCGCTGAGGAAAACAGAGTTCAATTCAGTAAAAGATTGCTTTGAAGCTTTATTGATAGGCATCCTCAGCTATTTGATTAGGTACGCATCTGCTTTCATTTTTCAGATACTTGTCTAGGGACTTCTCTAGAGCTCAATCTGCTAGGCACAGTATTTCAGCTATGATGAATAGTTCAGATGCGTATGGAGACTTATGGCTGTTGGCTTTCAAGCAGTCGCATAGACTAGAAGACGTCAAGGCATTGCTGCAGAGCACAGTGCATCAAGGAACAATTGTGAAGGAAATTCAATTGCAACTAGAGCTGAAATAGATACCCAATTTGGTACCCGTGGGTAATACCCACCTTTTGGGGTACTGTTTCGGGTATTCGAATCAGTACCTGAAAATGTCTGGCGGCTGTTGGGGATTGGATGAGGACGAGTCGACTGAGGTTGAATCCTGACAAGATGGTGATGATGGTGGTGGGGAGGGCAGTGGATTGGCGGCTCCCCTCATTGATGGAATCTGCCCTCCGCTGGTATCCCAGGTTTGTAGTCTGGGCGTACTCCTCGATCCGCAGCTCTGCCTGGATTCCCAGGTGGGAGCTGTGGCAAGGAATGTGTTTCCCCAATTACATCAGGTGTGACAACTTCAGACATATGTTTCAGATAATGACCACCATCATCCATGCTTTCATTACTTGGAGATTGGACTATTGCAATGTGCTCTACGTGGAGCTACCTATGGTGACAGTCTGGAGACTGCAGCTAGAGCAGAACGCAGCGGACCGTCTCCTTAGGGGAATGGGTCACCGTGAGCACATAACATCGGTGCTCTGGGCTCTGCGCTGGCTGCCTATAGTCTTCTGGGCCCAATTCAAGGTATTGGTTTTGACCTATAAAGACCTATACGGCCTTGGCCCAACATACCTACAGGACAGACTCGCTCTCCGCGCTCTGGAGCGGCCTCTGCGGTCTGCTGGGAGCACCCTTCTCAAGGTCCCCCATGTGGCCCTGGGGGTCACTATGGAGAGGGCATTGTTGTTGGCCACACCGAGGCTGTGGAACTTCCTGATGGTGGAGACCTGGGTAACCCCAGATCTCCCCTCCTTCCATCGTATGTGTAAAACCTGGCTGTTCCACCTGGCTTTTGGTGAGGGAGATGGAGTGTAGGGTGGGACGGGAGGGAGATGGGGTGTAGGGGTGTGTGTGTGTGTGTGTTGTTGTTCAATGCCTTCCTTTTTAATGTGTTTTAATTGTGTTACTTTTAGCTTTTTTTGTTTGTTTATTACATTGTAAGCCACCCCGAGCTGCCTGGAGCAGGAGGGGCAGGGTGAAAATGCTATAATAAATAATAATAATAATAATAATATCATTCAGGTACTCCAAAAATAAAAAACCACAAACACCCCACACACACACCACCAAAATCTTGGTTTACAATTTTTCAAGTACCCCAAATTACCAAGAAAACCAAAACAATATCCAGTCATTCACAAAATCCCAGATGAAATCAGTATTTTGGTATATTGGTTGTTGGTATTTTGATATACCAGATTTTGATATTTTGAGTACCTGAACAAAAAACATTTCCCCAAAAGTACCCAAAATATTTGGTTTTATTTCAGTACTATAAATTCAACGGTTTGACCCGTTTTTGTGGATACTCATTTCATTTCTAATTGCAACCCAAGCTGAAGAAAACTCAGCCTAAGGGACAGAATGTAGCCCTCCATGCTTTTACAATCTTGAGGCTAGTTTACTGTGATGTGCCCAAAATAGATATACTTTTCATCATATAAAAATAATATTAATTTTCATGTACTTGATTGTGTTTGTAGAATTTTTTTCCTGGCTTCAATTAGACGTGCTTGTCTCGTATTTATAACCTTGAAGGGCTAATGTTCAGACACAGTGACTGATACTTCTATAATGTTTCAAGTGATTCATCATGTCTAACAAATGTTTATCTGATGGTGTCTCGTTCATAGTAACACCACGTGGTGGCTCACCAGCTTGATAAGCAGGAGGCATTTGAAACAAGACGTTGTGATGAAGTGTTACAACTGGTGCAGATAACAGATATTTATTTTACTTAACTATCAGTCCGTTTACCGTAACTTATCTTGTGCTATGTATCTCTCTGGGTAACTCATTATTGCAAGAGACTTTCTGCTTTGCATCCTAATAAGGCTGGGACAATATAATGCCCTCAGACATCAGCCTCCATTGCCATGGGAATGATGGGAATGTTGCAAATGGGATTATGATCTCTGAATGTGGTTGCTTTAATCCGAAGAAAAGATTGATAGCAGGAAACAAATTTCAATATCTCTGGGACGCAGCAGTGGAAATGGAAACGCTTAAGGCAGACATCACTGTGGTAGTTAGGGGTCTTGGGATGGGGGTAATGGTGATAGGAGAAGACAACCCATGCAACCCCTGAGTATATCCCATGGACTTCTTGTGACTAAGTTAACTCAGTTGGACAACTGGATCAAAAGGAAGGCCTTCACTGAAGTTGCTCAAAGGAAATAGCCAACAGCAAAGAAAATCTGCAGCAGTATAAACACATAGGGCTAAAATCAGCCCATGCAACTAAAGTGGTAATCTTGACCTTAACTTGACTGCATTTAATGGTTTGGTCCCTAATATTACAAGATCTTTAGCTCTTTTGCTCTGTCCTTTGTCAAGCACATTTTTCCACTTGCAAATCATCACGCCAGCAATAAATCCTGGGTCCACTTCACAACCTTCCAGACAAGGGGGTGAAATTAGGAGGCCTGCTGCTGTAGCAGAATTAGGAACGGTGGACATGATATGTAGGTGTAGCCCTAGCCCTCTTGCTCAGTGTGTGTGTTGCGCGCAACTCGACAGGGGATATAAGTTTGCTGCTGCCCCGAGCTGCCAAACTGGCCTTTTTGTGGGTTCATACTGACAGATCCAATAATACCTACAAATATTAATAAACCTACTATGGAATACATTCATTCTAGGGATGGGCGAACAGAACCGAGTTAAGAAATTTGGTTCGGTTTGGTTTGAAAATCGAGTTCGGTTCAGAAGTTTGGTTCGGTTGACTGAACTATTCGAGTTCGGTCCAAACACCGAACTTCTGAACAGAGTTCAGAAATTCAAACCCCATTGAACTAAATGGAATATTATCTTATAGGGATGGGCGAACAGAACCGAGTTCGGAAATTCGGTTCAGTTTGAAAATCGAGTTCAGTTTGGAAGTTTGGTTCGGCCGACCGAACTGGTCAAGTTCGACCCGAACTCCGAACTTCCGAACCGCATTCGCCCATCCCCAATTCATTCTGTTCCTTTCCTCCCAGCCTTCAAATTTCTCCAGAAAACTTACCTCTTTCCCCCATCCTTCCCTTTCTCCTCATCCCCTTAGACCTGATGCTGCTTTCCCCATGCTTCATTCAGAGTCCCCGTCTTCCCTATAAATCAGCTAAGCACATGCAGCTGCGACTTCTCAACTTCATGAATGTATCCCTGTCTCTCTCCCTGTGTTCCCCTCCCTCTTGTTTTGCCTCCCTTGTCTCTACTAGATTGTAAACCTCTTGGGCCAGGGACCTGTCTCCTCTAGTTTATGGTTGTACACTGCCAGGTACATTGCTGGTGCTATGGCATAAATAATAATAGGAATGATAATACTCATTTCCACTCTAGGAGATACTACTGGAATAGGAACACTGAATACTAAGCAGTTGGTGTTTTCTCCCTAATTGTCAAAGCTTCAGTTTTACCTCAGAGATCAGCAACTGTCAGACAATCATCATGATGATTTACCGTTGCCACTGTAGATTTGTCTTCATTTGACAAGACACTCAGTTCCAGTGTTTGGTCAGGAGTTTGGCAGGCAGGGATAGAGCTGGGGGGATTTTTTGGTGGGAGGAACAAGGGGTTGAAGCGTGGTGTCTAAGGGGGTGTTTTTTTGTTTGTTTTTTAAAAATATGTTTTTATATGTTGTACAGCCACCCTTAGCCTTAATAGGAAGGGAAGGGTATAAGTTTGAGATAGATAGATAGATAGATAGATAGATAGATAGATAGTAGCGGCGGGATCACTGGCATTTCCGGTATCCGATAATGCCGGTACTAGGCATACCGGCATTATCGGATTCAACCCGGTAAATCCAGTCTGGTTACCGGATTCCAGGTACCGGATTTTTTTTTACATTGCAGTCATTTAAATGAATGGCTGCAATGTAAAAAACCCACCAAAAAAGTAAAAAACCCTCCCCGAGTCCAGGCTGCGCGGGTGGAAGGGGGGACACCACCCCCCACCCTGCCCAGCCTGGATTTTTCAACCTAGAGCCCCCCCAGCACCAGCGGCCGCTGCGTCCCAGCAGCAGCCGGTAAGTATAGACCTGATCCCTGGGG
>QEPC01009477.1:4456814-4540940 GCA_003113815.1 Sphenodon punctatus | reverse complement strand
CTCAGCTGAAGTAAAAGGTACAGTGGGAACTTGTAGTAGGGGTGATCCCTGGAGGGGTGGGGGGGTGTTAAATACCCCCCCCAGGGATCAGGTCTATACTTCGGCTGCTGCTGGGACGCCGTGGCCGCTGGTGCTGGGGGGGGCTCTTGAACTTGCCCACCAGAGGGGAATTTTTTTAAAAAAATCCAGGCTAGGGTGTGTAGGGGGTGTCCCCCCTTCCACCCGCACAGCCTGGGAGGGGGAGGAGGGAGGAATTTTTTTATTCCATTGATTTGAATGGGGACACAGTGCCCCATTGAAATCAATGGAATAAAACCGGTACCGGTATACCGGATTTAATCCGGGAATCCGGTTTTTTGGGAACCGGAAACCGGTAAATCCGGTATCCGGTAATTGCCCCGGGGTCCCGCCGCTAATAGATAGATAGATAGATAGATAGATAGATAGATAGATAGATAGATAGATCTATCTGGTGGCTTGAAGGTGAATTGTAAACACTAAGGGTCATGTGTCCAGTCAATTTGACACCACCACATTGAATCCCTCCAGCCTCCCCCACCCAGGGATGGCTCATAAAAAGTCCCATACACCGCAGTGGTGTAGGAAGGCAGTGGAGGGCCCAGTCCAAGGCTCACGTCCCCCAGGAAGGAATAAGCGGGCCAGCACTCCATCCTTGCCACTCTGAAAACTTCCTTCTTGGCAGGGTCCTTTGGCAGTGGCCTAAGCACTAGACATTTTTTAGAGTGGACTGAGTGTTGGTCCCACCCACATTAACAGTGCTCATGTTGCTTGCAGATCCTAGAGTCCACTGTCCCCCTGGGTGGGGGAGGCTGGCCTCAGTGGATCCCCCTCACTCCATGGTAGCTACACCCTTGTGCATAGGATACTACAGTCAATGAGCTGGGGGCTGCTTTGGTCATGCCCACCGCTTGTGGGAGGATTTCTTCCCTGACCCCAGTGTAGAAGGGTACAGTTCACCCAGCAGGACCCGACTTAGGGGAAGGAAACATAGACAACCGCCTAGGGCAGCACATTTTTTTTGGGGGGTGTGAGGGAGATTTTTTTCAGGGGGAAGCAGATTTTATGGGGTTGGGGGCTTCTGATCTCTTCTCAACTTGCGCCCGCTCAGTTACCGCACCCCCTCTCCTGCCACCGCCGCAACGGCGCTGCCTCTGCCAGATGCCTGTAGTCTGGAGAGGCGGAGACACATCCAGCCCCAATTTGAAAAGCCCGGTTCCACCCCTGAGCCCCTCACAAACATTCCCTGAGGTGGTGCTGAGTGTGGAGGAAGAGACTCTGTGCTGGGCACCCCTATTGTCTCCCACCCTGCCTCAGACGGCTCAGGTGGGGAGGGAGGGTGGCAGCCTGAGTTGCCTAGGAGCGCTAAAATCCCACGCCTGGGCCTGCCACCCGGGGTAAGTCCCATAGTCCATATCATTATACACTCTCTAGCCACTGGGCACTCATCCTGTGACTTGCTCAGTCTCTTAGACATTTGGATCAGCCTCATGCTGATCCAAATGTCTGTGGTGAAATGCACAACTGCCCCACCTGCCCTGGAGTGCCAACAGTGCCAGCAGCCGGCAGAATCCCTGGTCCTCCACAATCCTACATGGCTGGTCATCCAGGGCAATCATCTCCCCCAGCTGCCCAGTGATCTTGGTTGCTGCTGAATTATGCACTCTGCCATGCCCCAACTGCCCAAACTCCAGATCCTCCATTGTGACCTGACGACGCCGCCACCGCCGCTGCTGGGGAGTTCGAGATGGGACCTGCTGCTGCTGTCCCTCCTTCCCCTTGCCATGAGCAGAGGGGGAAGGTCTGCTGTTGCTGCTCGTGCTTGATGCAGCTGGGAACCCACTCCTGTCCACAGTTTCCAATGTCTCTTGCAGCAGCAAAGCCCTAGGCCAGGTCCTCATGTGGGAATTCAAGCCATTGTTACTTAAATTCCCCCTCTTATTCCCATGGCACACCTCCTTCCCACAGTGAAGGCAGGCCACGCGGCTGCTGTGTGATCCCACACAGGTCCCCTGGGGCGCCCTCCTGAACCCCTCGTGCCACCGCTTGCGGCTCCTGCCTTTGTCCCCAATGTGGCTACAGGGGGATTGGCATCAACAGGAGTCTCCTCCGCCTCCTCCTCACTCCCCTCATTGCTGCCCAGCTCTGCACCACCCATGCTGAAGCTGCTGCTACTTCCACCTTGCAGCATGGGAGGAGAGGATGCCCTGCTGCTACTTGCTGAAGCTGGGCTGCTGCTGCCAACATGGGGAAGGAGGCCCACAAATACACCCTCCCTCAAATCCACCCATTTTAAAGGGGTGTGTGTGTGTGTCAGAGGGAGGAATCTTCCCAGGAGAGGTGGTTGCCCATGCACCACTCCAAGCAACGCACCCACATCATCATCCTTGCTGAGGCTCCCCATACCAATATCTTCTATTGCCCCCGGTGAAAATCACTGCTGGCCGTGCCAGCTGCTGCCGGTGCTTCGGGGTGTGTGTGTGTGTAGTGCTGATGCTGCACCCCCCGCTTGCCCTTGACTCCCTCCTCCAGTGCCACTGCTACTAGTGGAAGGCTGGGGCGCCCTGCCTTCCATAGATGCCACTCCTGAGATCTGTTCAGCAGCCTGTTCCCCTGATAAGACCTGCTGCCTTGAGGGGAAAAAATCAGGTCTCTTCAGCTTGGGCGGTGGGCTGCCAGCAGTGGCAGAGGGCTTGCCAACTACCCCACGCCCTCTACCAGGGCCACCTGCCCCAGAGGATGAACTAGGAGTCCTTTCCTTTCTCATTGTAAATGTGCACAAAATTGCACAAAGAAGTAATGAATTATTATATATACACAAAACCTAACCTAATCCTACTATCCTATAATTCTAATATAATAAAATAGACTAGCCTAAATACCTATATAATACCTAATCTCTCTATATCTATCTATCTATCTATCTATCTATCTATCATCTAACGTTCAGGGCAGGGAAAAGGAGAAGGTAAAAGGTAGGATTATGAGGAAGGACAGGAATTGGTAATATGTAATGAGGGCTAGGGAGGATTTTTTGTGTGCAGTTCTGTAAAGTGCAGCCTGACAAGCAGAGAGCTCTCCGAACAGAGAGCAAACACATGGCTCGCCCATTATAAAGGATTGCAGTGCCCTCCCCAGAGCCCCCCCCCTGATTGGTTGTGGGAGGCAGCAGGCATTGAGCAATCACAGAGTGCCATGAGACCGCTGGGGCCTGCTTGCGCTGCTCATTGGCCAGTGATGCATTCATCAGATACTGCGGAGCTGCTCGCCCCTCCCAACACAAGGCACAGTTCAAGAGTTCAAGCCTCTTTAGGGCTCCAAGATGTCTGCTCCCCTCTCCATTTCCATCCAAAACAAAACTGCAACTGTCACTAACAATAACGACAATGATAACAACATTGTCGTTTTCGTTATCATTGTCATTATTCTCAGTTGTCATTTTCGTTATTGCAATAACGATAACGAAAACAAAAATTGTCATTATCGTTATTATAATAACAAAAATGACATGCGCCCCCCCCCCCTAGTAGATGGCAAGCCTCCTCAGTCCAGGCAACCCCCTCTGGGTGAGGCTTGTTCTGGAGGAAGAGCTCCCTGCTAGCTCCTGCTAGCATAGATGCTCCATGTATGAGATTAGTCAAAGGGAGAGTCTGCATTGGGGGAGGCAATTGCCAAGTGGATGAATGCTGAGCAGATGTTGCACTCTTGGGGAAAGGCAGCTAAAGCTGGTCAATCCCGAGTGGATATTTTGTTCTGAGAAATAAGTGGGCAAAGAGGATAAGCGCTGTCGACAAGCCTAATGAATGCAGAGATAGAGACATTGAGAATGAAGGTCAAGCTTTAGGCTTTCCTTGGGAAGCCATCCAGAACAAAATGAAATCATCCCAGAGAAAAATGCAAAGTCCAAGACGGCTCCCCCCCCATCACTCCCACCCGATGGTGCACTTGTCTTTCATTTTTCTTACCCCAAAGTGACAATCATACAGAAAAGAAAAAGGAAAAGAAAAAGGCACACAAGAAGCTTCAGGCCATGGTGGCAAAGGATATCAGAGTATTAATTACAGCTGAAATGAGGACCCCCTCCCCAAAATAGGTAAACCCATTGGGACCAACCCAGCATTGTGCATGTACTGCGTGCAAAGTTTGCACATGCATTTGTCACGCAGGTGTTGTACGACTGTCAAGCACCTTACATGGTGCAAGTCCATGACAGTTGTGCTCACACATCTTGTACACAGTCCATCGATCAGCCCCATTGAATATACCCTACCAGAACAAAAAAATGGTGCTTCACTTAATAGCCAACATCCATTTCTTTACACTCAGTCAAATATCCATTTCAGTTATTCAGTTTTGTTTTTTTCTGGGATTGGGGGTTTGGTTATTTTGTTTGTTTGATTGTTTTGGTATTTCAGTTATGTCATTTTGGCAATATTCTGGACAAACATCTGTCTGTGATGCCACTCTGCTTTATCACACTCCTCCCTCCTCAAAGTGGACAACATGGGATCCAAACAGCAGTGGCCCCACCCTCCCAAGCATGCAGTGCAAAACCAAACCTATGAAATACCCTAAATTACTCCACCAGGAGGACCACTACCCATCAGTCAGACCTCTACAGATCTCACCCTGCAGCCATTTCATGCTTCCACCCTGCCATTTCCCTTCTTCATGATTTTTATATTTTTATGTCACCAGCCAGTTTAGGGTCCAATCCTAAACTTGCGCAACAGGAGTTCCATGCGGGTTGCATGTAGGTTGTGGGCATATCATGTGCACACCCTTTTGAGCAGTGCACAAGTGTTTAGCATCCGCTAAAATTAAAAAATGAAAAGAATTTTAATATACATAAATAAATAAATAAATAAATAAATAAAACCAAGGTATTACTGCCTGTCAACAGTGCGCTGGCTTTTGCAGAACGTGTATTCACAGAACATCAAAAAGGCAGCACTGAAATGTATAAATTAAAAACCGCTTCAGACTTGACATATGCACAAGATACAGTGTCAGAGGGCTGTATTTTACCCACGTCTTAACAGGTTTAGGATACTCAATATCGAACAGCTGACGCTGAGGAAGTGTTATTTTAGCTTTGCGCTTTCAACAAGCCATTACAAATTCCCTCTAATCTATGATGGTCTACTTTTTTCGACAGCCTTCTGCTGCCTGATGGAGAGGATGAAAGACCATATGAACAAAATGGTTTTTGTCATGAAACAGCCATTGGGATCGATCCCATGGCCCATGGATCCTGCACACCCCTCCCGCTGGCACGTGCATGCGCACGGTTTTTGTGCAGCAGCAGCACAGTGTGCCTGCAATGGAGTTGCGCGAGGTTCCTGCATGGCCATGCGTATAGGATTCACAGGCCATGGGATTGGGCCCATTGTTCATACTTGATGTGAGAATTTGCACATTCTACAAGACAAGGTAAGTGCAGTAAATTTTATTTTAGGAGATCAAATGAAGACGAATCCATTTGCATATGAGGGAATGAACTACGAGCTCAGTTTTAATAAAAATGTCTGTAACCTCATATTACTCTTCAAAGCCATTGTTATTAGAGTCAAGTTCTGATTTAGCAAAGCAGTAAGGAATATAATTAACTGTCTCTAGCCACCTTCTTTGGTTAACATCTTCTTAATTATATTTGACTGCAAACCAGAAACAGTACTTGCAACTACATCTAATCCTGAATGCTCAAAATGTGCAGTGAATGCCTTTGGAACTTATCTGTGAGCTTTCCCTTGTCCCATATGTTACTGTATGTTAGAATGCTTGTGTTGGAATTTGAGTCCAGTCATAGATAGCTCCCCATAGAGCTAAAATGCGTATCTGCAAAAAAAGGTATACTTGTTGAAATTGTGGTAACTCTCTCAACCTGGTAACTTAGGGTAATAATTGGTTCATGCCTAATGGGCTACCTGATGTACCAATTTTCCATTTTTTTGTCTCAATTTTCCAACTTCTGGTATCAAATTTATTACTTCCAGGACTGATGTACTGATGACCATTACTGCTTTGCTGACTTTTCATACGATTATCATATCAATTTACCAACTGGAAAAAAAGTAAATCAATAACTCAGTAATGACAATAGTGGAGGGTAATTGGGTGTGTGATCAAAACTAGGGCATCCTATCAGGAACGCAATGTGTTACTCGAAATTCAGGTGTTACACAGGGTTTAGGGATGTGCAAACAGGACGGAGTTCGGATGTTCGGACATTCGGCCAGTCAGACTAAAAACTTAGTTCAGGTTCGGGGGTTCGGTCCGGCAAAGTTTGGAACCCCTGAAAGTTCTGAAAGTTCAGTCCTGCCTGTAGGCTTGGGGCGCTTCAGGGACCTCCAAGATTGCCCATGGTGGCAAGGCAGGCCATCTGAGACACAGAAGCAGCAGAGACTGGAAAGACTTGGCACTTGGCATTCCGGGTTGCCCAGGCAGGCAGGCTCAGTGTTTGGCCATCTGAGACCCAGAGGCAGTAGCGGCGGCAGCAGTAGCAGCAGTAGCAGAGGCCAGGAAGGCTTGGGGCTTGGTGGCTGGCACCCATAGTTGGTCGGGAATTGCAGGCTGGCAGGCATTGGTGGGTCTCAGATGGTCGGCCATGCCCTGATGGGAATCAGGTAGGCACCCCCGGGGGCCAAGCACCAAGCCTAAGTTCTTCTGAAGAAGGGGAAGCATTTAAGAGTCCTCTTCTTTACCCTGCAAAAAGGCTGCATACGCAAGAGCAATTGGAACTGCATACCCCAAGCCTAGTTCCCATACAGGTTCTTTCTCCTGTGAGCTCCCAGAATGGTAGCCCTCTGGTTTAGAACTGAGAAAGCTGAAATACAGAGAGGTCAAAGGACTCCCAAACCAGGAATTAGAACAGGGGTCTCTTGACTCCTTTCCCCTCCTACAAATGAGCAATGCTGCTGCCCACCCAAAGGCTTCTGAAAACGTATATTCTGCTGGGATGCCCATCTTTGCCTGCAGGCCAAGACAACATGTGCAAACCTGCTTTGGGCACTGGCAGGCACTACTGTAGCCCTGTCACTCCTGCCGTGATGGTGACTAGAACTGGAGGACCCAGCATAGAGCAAGTAGAACTGGAGGTCTGCCAGTCTGCAATGCCCAGCCAAGTAATGGGTGCCAGCCACCAAGCCCAGCTGGGCCTCTGCTGCTGCTCCACCAATGCCTGGCAGCCTGCAATGTCCAACCAAGTAGTGTCTGCCAGTGCCCAAAGCAGGGTTGAACATGTTGTCATGGCCTTCAGGCAGAGACCCAGTGGCAGCTGCAGCAGAGGCCAGGAAGGCTTGGGGATTGGTGGCTAGCACTCATAGGGGGTGGGGCATTGCAGGCTGGCATCAGAGGAGCAGCAGCAGAGGCCCGACCAGGGCATGGTGGCTGGCACCCCTACTTAGCCGGCCATTGCAGGCTGACTAGTATCGGTGGGCATTTGAAGACAGTGAAATGGAACGAAAGCCCTCCCTGCCTGGAACATAGGCCCCAGAACCCTGATGGTGGGTACTGGAACTGGAGTGGCTGACTGTTTCTTGATGTGGTGGAATGAAGGCTCCCCGTGAGCAGAATGACAGCCCCAGAACCATGATGGTGGGTCCTGGGACTAGAGTGACAGCTTCTGGATGAAGTGGAATGACAGCCCTCCCTATCTGTAAAGTAGGCCCCAGAACCCTGATAGTGGGTTCTGGGGCTGGAGTGGCTGCTTCTTGATGTGGTGGAATGACAGCTCCCTGTGAACAGAATGACGGCCCGAGAACCCTGATGGTGGGTCCTGGGACTAGAATGGCAGCTTCTAGATGAAGTGGAGCCTCCCCACCTGTAATGTAGGCCCCAGAACCCTGATGGTGGGTCCTGGGGCTGGAGTGGCTGCTTCTTGATGTGGTGGAATGACAGCTCCCTGTGAACAGAATGACGGCTCCAGAACCCTGATGGTGGGTCCTGGGACTAGAATGTCAGCTTCTGGATAAAGTGTAAAGACTCCCTGCCTGTAATGTAGCCCCCAGAACCCTGATGGTGGGTCCTGGGGCTGGAGTGGCTCCTTCTTGATGCAGTGGAATGACAGCTCCCTGTGAGTGGAATGATGGCCCCAGAACCCTGATGGTGGGTCCTGAGACTGGAGTGGCTGGCACCCCTACTTGGCCGGGCATTGCAGGCTGCCAGGCATTGGCGGAGCAGCGACAGAGTCCCAGCCAGGGCTTGGTGGCTGGCACCCCTACTTAGCCTGGTGTTGCAGGTTGACTGGCATCAGTGGGGCATTTGGAGACAGTGAAGTGCAACGACAGCCTTCCCTGCCTGGAACGTAGGCCCCAGACCCCTGATGGTGGGTCCTGAAGCTGGAGTGGCTGACTGTTTCCACAGTGCCCTGCATGGAGGAAGCTGGCAGGAAGTGCCGCCGAACGACACCCCTACTGCCACTGCTGGAAGCCTCTAAAGCCTGACTGCCAAAATCAGACCCATGCAGTTTGGGGTGTGGTGATGGGCTCGGGCTGCTGCTGCTGCCTGCCACTCCACTGGCATGGCCCCTGCCACCTCTGCCACATGCTCCATTGCCTGCCTTACGTGCAGCAGACCGGCCTCTCCTGCTTCCCTTCTCCATTTTTCCTTTATAAATTATGCAGAGGAAGATTTTATATTTGTAAAATTATTTATTTAATCGAAATTTGAATATTATATATATATACTACACTAACTCTAACTGCTATTAACTATTCTAAAGCCTAAGGAACTAAATGAAATATTATCTAATATCTACAAAGGCCTAGTCCTACAAACACACTATAAAATATTAAAACTGAATTACTACAAATACACACTCTCTCTCTCTATCTCTATAACTAAGCTAACTCCAACAACTATCTATCTATACTAGTATCTATTATCTCTCTCCCTCCCTCTCTCTCTATATATATATACACACAGGGATGGGGGTAGGGGAACACAGACAGCTCACAACAAAACACAGGGAAGGGTACAAAACTGAAAATAAACCTAAATCAATCTAATGCTACTCGAAATAAATCCAAAAAACAGGGGAGGGGAATCGGGGATGGAATATATGCAAGGAGGAGGGAAGGATTCAATGGAGGGTAGGGAGAAAGAACACAGGGAGGGGTAAAAAATAAAAATGACACCTAAATCTTTCTAATCTAATCTAAATAAATGAAACTATGGAGGTAAATGTGTGGAAATGGGTGAAATAGGAGGAGGATGGCAATGGATTGGGAGGAACACAAACTGTTGGGAGAGGGAGACTTCTGAAAATGCCTTCTGGCAGGATCAGGGGCTAACTCAGAATGAATTGGAAGGGGGGAGGGCAATGACTTTTTACTTGCTGTGCACACTTTACTGCAAGCCCCATTGGCTCTATGCAGCCTAGCCCGATGCCAATTGCAGACTGCGAAGTCAGTGGTCTAAGGAAAAGGGAGATGGTGATTGGGCAGGCTGGCTGCTAGTCCAAGCCTCTTCACTCCTCCTCAGCTGCCCCCTCCCTCCCTGGGCCTGCCAGCCAAGTTTTTCCCACCCGAACTCATCCGAACACAGCCGAACTGTTTGGAGGTGGTGGTGTTTGGTTCGGCCGTTCTGTTTGGCCGTCCGAACTGGCTGCGTTTGGGCCGAACTCCAAACGTCTGAACTGTGTTTGCACATCCCTACCAGGGTTATCAAATGAGCTACCTATCTCTGCTCTACTGCCCATACTTACTCATTCATTCTGCTTGTGGCAGGGTGTGGTCATCACGTTGGTCTCAAATGTAAGAGATGATGATGCAGTGGAAGAGAAATAGTTCAAATAATAATAATATCTTTATGGACTAACTTCTGTTGATGGGGGTACGCAAGCTTTCAGGTCACATGGGACCCTTCCTAAGGCATGCCTACATGCCTGAAGAAGGGCTTTGTATGTCCCCAGACTCCCCAAACCTTGAAGACTGTAGGCTAGATTGTAATTTTACAAACTGTCTGGAGTACAGTCTAAACGTACTATCCCAAAAGAAGATCAGATGTGTGTAGGAAAGAGCTGAAAGGGGTACTTACATTAGTACCTGTGGGTAATAATCACATTTTTGGGTAGCGCATCAGGTATCCAACGAGTTACCTTGGTACCAATTGGGTACCTGAATACCTGAAACAATCAGTAACGTCTGGTACTGATTTTTCAATTTTTCAATTACTGATTGGCATATCGAGTTGAAAAACTGAAAAATTGGGACAGAAATTAAAAGAAATGAGACTAGAAGCTGACTTTCTAGGACCGGAAGTCAATTTTCTGGGACAGAAAAATCAATAATTAGGTGTCATAAATCTGTAAATTGATTTAAAAAATAATAAAAAATTGGTACCAGAAGTTGACATTCTGGGACATCAGGTACCTGAACTTGGTTGCAATTGGGTACCAATTGGTACCCAAAGTTATTGGGTCAGTTTGAGTACCGGAAATTTGATGGGTATACCTGTTTTTATTAGGGATGGGCGAACAGAACGGAGTTCGGAAATTCGGTTCGGTTCGGAACAGATCAAGTTCGGTCGAATTCTGAACTTCTGAACCAAGTTCGGCCATTCAAACTCAGGTTTTTTTGGTGTGTGTTGTCACTAGGGATGGGCGAACAGAACGGAGTTCAGAAATTTGGTTCGGTTGGGTTCGGTGTGAAATTCGAGTTCGGTTCGGAAGTTCAGTTCGGTCAACCGAACAGTCCGAGTTCGGTCCGAACTCCGAACTTCCGAACCGTGTTCGCCCATCCCTAGTTTTTATGGGTACTTGTTTCAACTTTAGACTGGGACAGATTCTTCCCCTTACCAAGAGGAAGTGAGTAAAGGTGCTTTCAAATGTTATGCCGACACCTATGGGATGTCCCACTCCATAGGGTGATGGGTTTCTGCAGGCTGTTGAGACATCTGGGAATATCGATACCACATGGTTACACTGTACTTTCACCCAAACTTTGTGGGGGATGATGGCCGGGGAACAGTCGTGTCTGTGTGCGGTGGGGAGGATGCTGGGGAAATGGTTGGGGGATGAGCTCTCTTGACTCACCATGCCCTTGGTGATTGCAGCAACTCTCCATAATAATGGCAGCTCCTCCACACAGCCTGTGCCCCTCTGACTGCTGTGTAGAAAGGTGAAGCCCTGCCCTTTCCCCCAGTCCCAAGGAGCAGCCAGTGTCAATGGGGGCAGTGAAGGGGAGGGAGTCATCCCCTACCAAGGCTGCCATAAATTTAGTGGGGGATGAGACTCTTGCTCTCCCCTTTCCCCCTAACTTTGTAAGAGGTGCGTCCCTCTCCTCCTTTAATTACACCCATGCACTGTGATACAGAAGTTCAACAATTCCCCCAGATAGGGCACTGTTCTGTGGTACAGGGAACATTCACAGTAGCCCCATAGAGCAACCACCAACGTTCTTTCTAGATGCCTGGGCAAAGTCTGAAAACACACGGACTTCCTTCCTCCATTTTGTGAAGCAGCTTACTGGCTCAAGCAGTAATTTTAGTCTAGAAATGAGTCTTTCTACTTGCCTACAAGACATGAAGCTCACTCCCCACCATACACACTGTGAACGCGATCCAGCGCCATATAAGTCAATGGGAGTTTAGTAATTGACTTCAGTGGGAGCTGGATCGTGCTCCTTATCTCTTCTTTTGTCATCCTGCACTTTCCACCTCTTTGTCCTTTCTGTCTCCCTTACTCCATCATTCCCCCACATTTCTCTTACTGCCCCTGCCAAGCAAGTGTAACTCCCCTAACTGAACTGGGAAGATTGCCAGAATGGTACGAGCTTGCCCACTTCCAGGAGATGAATTTGAGTGGTGACTGAAGCACCAGTCAGAATTATTCATGTTACAGAAGCAGATGGGGGTAATTTCCAATTTGGAAATCCCCCCCAACTAAGCCAGGGTGGAGGTATGGGGTTTGTCAACAGCACCCAGTCTCATGTCACCGCCCACACTCCAAGAGAAAATCCTCCACTTCTAGTTATGGACGTGGTCAGAGCAGAAAAGGGTAGCACATTGGCTACCCATGATGATTCATGCCATTTTGGTTAAGGGCAGCAGATTGAGCATGCTCAAATAGCCACCAGGCTGTTTTGCACATGTGCAAAATGGCTGCTGCCCTTCACCAAAATGGTGGTGACTCTTTTGCCACCATTTTGGTTAAGGGCAGTGGCGATTTTGCTCATACATAATGATTTTTCTTTTAAATATATTTTCTCACTGAGAACTTGGTGAAACAGTCCCAGTTCTCGGTTTGTTTGAGACAAACCAAAACCTGGGATTTCGGTGAGATTTCTCACTTTTGTGAGATCTCATTTCTTTCAGCCCTAACAAGTACCCTCTGTTCTTCTCCCACTACTTTTCTCTGCCACCCCTAAAAAGCAAAGGTTGTGTCACTCTTTTAGGCATTAAACAGAGGAGGGTAAAACTAAGACCCCTCTGGAGACACCACAAGGCCCATCCTCCCTTGGAGTCTCACTTGGAAGAAAAGCAGTATATGCTCTTTTGCACCACCCTTCCCTGGAGGTTGAGGGTAGCAAGGGAGGGTGGAGAATGAATGAGGCTAAATTCCAGTTCTGATGCTGTAGGGTCCTGTCCTGCTCCAGTGAGAGGTCTCTTAAGTTCCAACAGCATATTGCTGCCTTCAGCCCCAGAACAAGAGGAGACCTGGGATTCAAAAGGTCTCTGCGCCTTTTGGGTCCGCTCCTCTGCTCAGGACTGTGCCCAAAGCACAGTGAGGATGTTACCTCACTGCTCAGACCAGCACTGTTGGGAAACCCAAGTGACACCTCGGCGCAAAGTTCAGATGTATAGAGCCTCGGCCAGATGTACCGTAATAAAGAAAATGGATTTTCTCCTGACAATCTTGCAGCATAACTTCAAAAGCAGCTTGCATGCCCTTTTCCATCCTAGACACCATCGGGGCAGCTGTGCCTTTAGCTAATGATATCTAGCCCAGATCATGTTCAAAGAGACAGTAGTGATTCCCCTCCCGAACGCCATTGTTTTCCTAGTGGATTTCACATTATTAAACTTGACCTTTGGCTCTGGCCCCTGCAAAGCCCATTGTGGTTTGTTTGAAAATACCTGTATATATATATTTTTTCCCATTCTGGCCATTGGAAAAAAGCCTGGAAGTAGACAGATCAAACACATTAGCAAGCTGAACAATGACAGGTGAATTCTCTTTTAAGAAATCACAAGGTGGCTTTTCAGCAGCCAGTGTGGGGTGCTGACCCCAGCTCTCTGGCCCTCTAAACTATTCCAGGTAGTGCTATAATGATATCTTGTTCTGTGGTGAAAGAATGTTAATCTTCCAAGTTCAGCTGGCTCGTGTAACAATTGCATGAACAACTTAGCATAAACCATATGTGTGATTAATGCTAGAAATTGGCCAGAAACACAGGCTGAAATCTACACAGTGTCAAACCAAACAGGTCATAAATCATGGTGGGACTTGTAACTGTTGTTGGCTGGGAAAGCACAAAACTTAGACCATTTTTAGACATGCATGGTGGCGCCCGCGCATGTTTTCCAAAAGACCTGGCAGTCCGATTTACACGTGACGTTGCCACCGAATACACGCATGCGTGGGCGATGCGCATCCATTTCTGGCCGCGAACTGACCAGATCGGCGATCGAGGCCGGTCATATGCGGTTGGAAATGGATGCACATCGCCCGCGCATGCGCGTATTCGGCGGCAACGTCACGTGTAAATCGGGCTGCCGGGTCCTTTGGAAAACAAGCGCGGGCGCCGCCGCTCTCGCCTAAAAACAGTCTTAGAAGGATGGGGGAAGTGGGAAGGAGAATGGGCCAATGTCATGAATGGAATGGGAGCTGAAGAACAAGGCAAGGGGCTGAAGCTATAAATAAACAATTAGTTTTATTATTTATATCACAGAATAGAGTAGGAGCTGAATAATAGAGCTGAAACGAATAGTAAAAATTTTATTCGCAAGTATTTCCAAGTTTCCGAAGTCTGGCTCTGAGTGTTCAGCCATTCCTTGGAAACTTGGATGAACACTTGGTACTCCGTACTCGGTAAAATACTCGCCAGTAAAATAAAACTGAGTACTGAGTATTTTCCGAATACCGACTCACCTTATATTGGGGCAGGAAAAAAACCGTATGTTGGTACATGTACTGGATCGACTACCGAATACTGGTGTAAACAGTTTGACACCAAAACAACAACCTCTTTGGTTATCAATGGCCTCAATCCCAAACTGCACAGGTGCCACTGCATGGTTTGTGTGCACTTGCAGGCCCCATGCTCGTGCATGTATGTGCACGCTGTATGTGCTGTATGTGCCAGTCTGTGGGGCTTGGATTGGCCACAATGAGTATTTTCAAACGTGATGCTACCACGTGTGGCCATGCTTACCCCGGCATGGCCACCCATGGTGGTGTCATGTTTGTTCCTGCCCGCCCAGATGTTTGCTGTGGGTGGGAACAAATATCCCCTGGACTGTGGCAGGATTAACTCCAGGTTGTGCGCTGGGCTTCCTGAAATCGCACATCCTGTAGTTATCCCTGCCACGGTTCAGGATAGCCATCCCCGGACTGTGGTAGAGTGGGCCGTCACATCTGATGGTCCGCTCTACCTAACTCTGGCTGGTGGCCAGAGCTTTTCTGGGCAGGCATGGCAGCCTCATAAGTGACCACACCCACCCATCAGGGAGGAGGCCGGGCCATGCTGAGCAGCGCGGAGGCAGGACTGTGTGGATCATGTCTACATGTTCCCCTGCCCCCTCCCCAGCCACAGCTGCCATTACATTAGTTCAGAAATGGGACCAGATCCTGCCCAGGCACAGGCAGGATCTAAGTGTGGTAGCAACTAGCGCTGCCACGTGTGACAACACCCAGTGCTGCTTGAATTCTTCTCTTCTTTTTGTATGAAAAATTTCAAAGTTGCAATGAACATTTTCACTTTAATGCGATGATTGTTTTTTTTTTATTATTTTATTTTAATATATTTTTTTCATAATCTCCAAAACTCAAGAATTTTTGGTGCTAAAAACAAAAGTAAAGCAGAACATTTTTGAGGAAGATACAAAGCGTTTTTGTTTGTTTCTTGGTTTTGTTTTGCACAGGAGATAATCAAGGAGTTCGCCGTAACTGATCTTTTCCATCTGGCCCCCCGCCTCCCCCCGAATGTGCTTATTGTCATGGACTTCCATTTGGTTCAAAACATTTCACTGAATTTGGCAGCAGCTCTCTACAAACCATTAACATTTCTGACAGATGCACAAAACTGCTCTTCTCTCTTCATTCATTGACACATTTTGTAATCACAAATGCTCCCACAATTGTTCTGTGGAGAATGTTTTAGCTGTCTGGGAGTCAAAAATATAGGTGTAACAGAGACACCATAAATTCCTCCACCCGCAGCAAACATCTTCTTGTTCCGTCCAGGTATTCCATGCAGCACCAGCTGCAGTTAGAGGGATGGGGGGGAGGGAGAGGGAGTCGTGTAGCTATGATTTTTAAAGAGGGTTGGTCTGTGAGGAGGTATCCAGTGCGAGCCATGGTAGGCATTGAAGGTCTCCATCTTGTGATTGATTTGGCGGGGGACAGTTTGGAAATGCTGCAGGTATACTGTGCACCTACCAGTATGGTGTCCTTCCTGCATGCTCTGCAGAGGCTGTGTCGGAGGTGGTGTTGCAGTCCTCCAGGACGATAGTCTTGGGGAACCTCAACATTCATGCCGACGCAGTTCTCGGGGGAGCTGAGCATTAGTTCATGGTCGCTATGGCAACCATGGGCCTGTCACAGAGGGTCAGTGGCCCGACACATCTTGGAGGACATACCTTGGACCTCATGTTTTGCACTGGCCTTGAGGCAGGTGCTACGTTAATGGGGGAGATATCAACTGTGCCCTTGTCATGGATGGATCACTACCTCCTACAGACTTCCTTTCTAGCATATGTCTGCCCCTGGCAGGGTCTGGAACCTTTTAGGATGGTCCGCTTCCGGAGGCTGATGGACCCACTGCAGTTTCTAAGCGCTCTGGGGTCGTTACCCTCTGACCTCAACAGCCGTCTCATTGATGACCTCGTTAAGCTATGGAACATCTTGCTGACGGAGGCCATTGATCAAATGGCTCCCAGACGTCCATTGCCCAGGTGGTGGCCCTGAAGGCCCCCTTAGTTCTCCGAGGAACAGCAGGTCCTGAAGCAAGAGGGGGTGACAGTTGGAGCGATGGCGACGTCGATCTCGAGCTGAAGCCAACAGATTGCGACATAGAGCTAGTTTACAAGCCTATGCCATGGCTATGTGGACAGAAAAGAGGGAGTTCTTTGCTACCCTCATAGCATCTGCAAAATCCCATCCGGTGGAGCTGTTCCAGGTTGTACTGGGGCTGGTCTGTCCGGTCTCCCTCAACCTGGAGGTTGAGTCATCTTCCGCCCATTGTGACCTTTTTGCGGATTATTTTGCAGAGAATATCGCTCATATTCACCAAGACCTCGATGCCGCACTTAATGCAGTGGAGGAGGTAGAGGTTGTAGAAGCCCTGGCTTGTCCAGTTTTGTGGGATCACTTTCAGTCGATGATACCTGCTGACATGGTGAAGGTGCTTGGGGCTGTTTGAGCCACCTCTTGTGAACTAGATCTGTGCCCGTCCTGGCTGGTTAAGAGCTGCCAGGAGACAATAGCGCCGTTGCTGTCTGGAGTGGTCAATGCCTCCCTGTGGGAGGGCAGAGTGCTGGGCTATCTCAAGGAGGTGGTGGTGCAGCCTCTGCTCAAGAAGCCATCGCTTGACGCTGACTCCCCTGCCAGCTACCTTAGACCTCATGTTTTGCATTGGCCATGAGGCGGGTGCTCCATTAATGGGGGAGATTATTATTATTATTATTAATTATTATTATTATAAACATTTATATAGTGCCAGCCATGTGCCTGGCGTTGTACACAACATAGAAATAGACGTGGTCCCTGCCTGTGGCTTACAATCTAAAAGAGAAGGAGGGAGAGACAGGGGACCCTTGTCATGGATGAATCATTACCTCCTGCAGACCTCCCTTCTAGCACATGTTTGCCCCCAGAAGGGTGCTGAACCTATTAGGATGGTCCACCCCCGGAGGCTGTTGGACCCAGTGCAGTTTCTAGGTATTCTGGAGGAGTTACCCTCTGACCTTGATGACTGTCTCACCGATGACCTTGTCAAGCTATGTAACACCTTGCTGATGGAGGCCATTGATCAAACGGCTCCCAGGTGTTCATTGCCCAGGCAGAGGCTTTGCAGGCCTCCTTGGCTTTCCGAGGAACTGCGGATGCTGAAGCAAGGGGGGGTGACAGTTGCAGCGACGATGGCATCGTCCTTGTGCTGAAGCTGACAGATTGTGACATAGAGCAAGTTTACAAGCCTATGCCATGGCTATGAGGGCAGCAAAGAGGAAGTTCTTTGCTGCCCTCATAGCGTCCGCAAAATCCCGTCTGGCAGAGCTGTTCCAGGATGTACGGGGCTGGTCAGTCTGGCCTCCCTCAGCCCTGGGCTTGAGTCATACCCCCCCGCTGTGACCTTTTTGTGGATTATTTTCGCTAGTATTCACCAAGACCTCGGTGCCGCACTTAATACAGTGGAGGATGTAGAGGTTGTAAAAACCTCGACTTGTCCAATTTTGTGGGATCACTTTCAGTTGGTGACACCTGCTGATGTGGTGGGTGTCCTTGGGGTGGTTCGAGCCACATCTTGTGAATTAGATCCGTGCCCATCCTGACTGGTTAAGAGCTGCCGGGAGACAGTGGGGCTGTTGCTGGCCAGGGTGGTCAACACCTCCCTACGGGAGGGCAGAGTGCTGGTGCCGGGCTGCCTCAAGGAGGCAGTGGTGTGGCCTCTACTCAAGAAACCATCGCTTGACACTGACTCTCCTGCCAGGTATTGGTCTGTCTCTAACCTTCCCTTTTTAGGGAAGGTTATTGAACGGCTAGTGGTTCAGCAGCTCCAGGGGCATTTTGACTGCGTCGGTTATCTTGATCCTTCTCAGTCTGGCTTTTGTCCGGGTCATGGCACTGAGACAGCATTGGTGGCTTTGGTGGATGATCTCCGCCATGAGAAGGATAGGGGTCAATCGACCCTAGTAGTCCTGTTAGACCTTTTGGCAGCATTAGATACCGTTGACCATGAGATGTTGGTGACGCACCTGCGGGACAGTGTGGGGGTGGGCGGGATCATTCTTGAATGGTTCCGCTCATTCCTGACCAGGAGAACCCAGCGGGTGGTACTCGGTGATTGTTTTTCATCTTACCGAGGTCTCTCGTGTGGGGTTCCACAGGGTTCTGTTCTGTCCCCTCTCCTGTTCAATGTGTATATGCAGCCACTCAGCGAGGTGATCAGAGGGTTCCGGGTGAGGTGTCATCAGTATGCGGATGACACCCAACTGTATCTCTCAATTTCAACCGACCCAGGCCCGGCTGTCTCAGTGCTTACCTGGTGTCTGGCAGCTGTGGGGGATTGGATGAGGGCTAATTGACTGTGACTGAATTCTGACAAGGCGGAAGTGATGTTAGTGGGTAAGTCGGTGGAGGTAATGGTTCCCTCGGTTGATGGGATCTGTCCTCCACTGACTTCCCAGGATTGCCCATTATTTGATGATTTGTGACTAGTATGGCTGACTCCCCTGCTAGCCAGTGGCTCTTCTTTTGAATCTGAGGGGTGTTATCAATATCTGCTCATGTCAACTCAGGAGGAAGCCGTTAAGGCCCTTGCTTCCTTTACTCTTTCGGCATCTAGAAGAAGGGTCCTGTCTCAGGAACGGTAGTGGATTCTCAGGATAGTTTTGAGGGTAGATTGAATGACAGTTTAATTATTTTTTTTTTGTATATAGATACTATCCTTTGTTAATTATTTTTGTTCAGGGCCTTGTGTTCTGCCTTATGCATTTGAATATTTTATTAATTGAATATTTTATTAATTGTAAAGTGACATTTCTTGTTGCTGGTATGTGATGTGAGATGATATATGTGTGGATAGATTGTATGGTTTGATGTATGGTTAATTGTTAAGCAACATTGGTTCCTGACATTTAATGTTGTCAGGTATTATATGCATGGTTATAGCGGAAGCTAATACCAATAAAGTTAAAGTTAAGTAAAAAAGACTTCCCAGGTATGGAACTTGGGGGTGCTCCTCGATGTGCAGTTCCATCTGGATCTCCATGTGGAGGCTGTGGTGAGGAGTGCCTTCCGCAAGTTACATCTGGTGCAGCAGTTTCAGCTGCTCATTTCGGTTCCTGACCTGGCCACGATCATCCATGCTTTTATTACCTGTCAGTTAGACTACTGTAACGCGCTCTATGTGGGGCTACCTATGGTGACGACTCGTAAGCTGCATCTGATGCAGAATGCAGTGGCCCGACTTTTGGTGGGGTTGGGCCGCCGGGAGCACATTACAACAGTGCTCCGATTGCTGCACTGACTGCAAATAGTCTTCCGGGCTCAATTCAAAGTGTTGGTTTTGACCTATAAAGCCTTACACAACCTGGGCCCTGCCTATTTGTGACCCCCGGGTTCTAGACCAGCCCCTGCAGTTGTCCGAGGGCACCATGTTGGAGGTCCCTCGGGTTTCCTGGGAAGCCACGCAAAATAGGGTGTTCTCGGTAGCAACACGACGCCTCTGGAATTCCCTCCCGGTGGGGGCCCATCTGGCCCCAGACCTCCCAGCCTTTCATAGGATTTGTAAAACCTGGCTCTTCCATCAGGCATTTGGTGAGGGAGAGGGGTAAGGGTGGGATGGGGTTGGGGGGATTGGGGAGGGTGGAGTGGGTTTTTCCCTCTGTTTTTATTATTGTTATGTTTTAACTGGTTTTATGGTATTTTATATTTTATTGTTGTTAGCCACTCCAGGCTGCCTGTGGCAGGAGGAGTGGGATACAAAATTCTTAAAATAAAATAAATAAAAGAATTAGAGCTGAAACAAGTTCCCATAAATATGGGTAGGACTCAGGTACTCAACCCAAATGGGGTTTTTATTATTATTATTATTATTATTATTATTATTATTATTATACATTTATAAAGCGCCAGTAACAACCTGGCGCTGTACAGAACATATAATCAGCTGCGGTCCCTACCTGTGGCTTACAATCTAAAAGACAAGGAGGGGGAGACAAGGAGAGGGGACAGCGGGAGAGACATGGGAGAAGACAAACAAACATTCAGGCGGATGCGAAGTCTCAGGTGCGTGTACTTGGCTTGGTTACAAGGTGGTCGGTAGCAGCAGTCAGCAGAGGAGGGCTGACAGTAAGAGCAAGGGGAAAGACTAGAGGGCATTGGGAAAGGCAGCATGGAAAAGGTGGGTCTTGAGGAGGGATTTGAAGGAGCGGAGGGAGGAGGCGAGGCGGACGTCGGCAGGGAGGGAGTTCCAGGCATGCGGGGCAGCGAGGGAGAAGGGACGAAGGCGGTTGGGCGAGCAGGAGAAGCGAGGGAGAGCGAGGGAGGGGACAGCGGAAGAGCGGAGAGCGCGCGCAGGAGCGCGTAGGGCGATTAGGTCCGAGAGGTAAGGGGGAGCTTGGTCATGGAGCGATTTGAACGTGAAAACCAGGAGTTTGAACAGGATACGTTCAGGAAGGGGGAGCCAGTGAAGGGAGAGGAGGAGAGGCGTCACATGGTCGAAGCGACGGGCAGAGTGAATGACCTTGGCGGCAGAGTTTTGGATCGCCACAAGGGGGGACAGGTGGGAGCGAGGGAGGCCAGCAAGGAGGAGGTTGCAGTAGTCGAGGCGAGAGATAACCATGGCATGAACAAGGATTTTGGCCGAGGAGACAGATAGAAAGGGGCGAATGCGGGCAATGTTGAGGAGAGCGAATCGGCAGGATTTGGCCACAGAGTCAATGTAAGGTTTAAAGGAGAGGTGCGTGTCAAAAATGAAGCCCAAGCTGCGGGCACGGAGAACAGGACGGATGGTGACCCCATCAATGCAGACGGTCAGGTCAGAGGGAGAGGAGGGGGAGGGAGGAAAAATGAGGAGTTCAGTCTTGGCCATGTTCAGTTTGAGTTGGCGTCGGGACATCCAGGCGGAGATATCAGAGAGGCAGTCGACGAGGCGTGAGCGGACAGAGGAGGAGAGAGAGGGGGTAGAGAGATAGAGTTGGGTGTCATCAGCATAGAGATGGTATTGGAACCCGTGGGAGGCAATAATTTCACCAAGGGACCGGGTGTAGATAGAGAAGAGGAGAGGGCCAAGGACAGAACCTTGGGGAACCCCAACCGAGAGGGGAAGGGAGGGGGAGGTCGACTCGGGGAGGGAGACATTAAAGGAGCGGTCAGAGAGGTAGGAGGAGAACCAGTCAAAGACAGAGCCACGGAAGCCCAAAGAGTAAAGCGAGTCCAAGAGGAGCGAGTGGTCGACAGTGTCAAAGGCAGCAGAGAGGTCAAGGAGGACAAGAACGGAGTAGTGGCGCTTCGATTTAGCGACAAGTAGATCATTGGTGATCTTGGCCAGGGCAGTTTCAGTAGAGTGGAGGGGGCGGAAGCCGGACTGGAGAGGGTCGAGGGAGGAGTTGGCAGAGAGGAGGTTCAGGCAGCGGGAGTAGACGACACGTTCCAGGAGCTTCGAAGCAAAGGGAAGGAGGGAGACCGGCCGGTAACTAGAGGGATCGAAAGGGTCCAGGGTAGGCTTTTTGAGGATGGGGGAGACAGTGGCATGTTTGAAGGCAGAGGGGAAGGAGCCTGTGGAAAGGGAGAGATTGACAACATGCAGAAGGGGGGGGGCGACAGTGGGAGCAATAGAGGTCAGGAGGCGGGAGGGGATTGGGTCAAGGGGGCAGGTGGAGGGGTTGGATGAAGAGAGCAGAGCGGAGATTTCCTCGAGAGAGGCAGGAGGGAAGGATGTGAGGAGAGAGGGGGGAGGGGGTGGTACGGGAGCGGGAGGGGGAGGCGGGTGGGAGGCAATGTCCTGACGGATCTTGTCAATCTTTGAGGTGAAGAACGATGCAAGATCCTGAGCAGCAAGGGAAGAGGGCGGAGGAGGGCAGGGGGGTTTAAGAAGGGAGTTGAAAGTTGTTACCCGAGGCACTACCAAATGTACTAAAATATCATTTTTTCATCCTGATTTTTTGACTTTCAACACTGATATTCCAACTTCTTGCCCCAGATTCTGTACCAAATTACCATTTTACCGGGGCTGAAATGAGATTTCCCAAAAACGGGAACTCCCATCGAAATCTTGGTTCCCAATATCATGTCCGTCAAATTGAGAATCTCTCAGTACTTGTTAATGTCTTAATTGACATTTCATTTCTCAAATTACCAAAAATGGGCTTAAAAATTCAGTTTACTGCTTTGCCGTTTACCACTTCGCTGTCAATTTCAAACCCCAAGAGGTAATGCCGATACAATACCACATTTCTTCGATCTTCTCTGCACTCTATTTCCCCTCACATACAGGGGAGATTAGTCCACCTCACACACAGGGGACACCCAGCTTGAAGGGGCTGGCATATTGAATCCATTATGTTTAGTGGACTTTTTTGTGGTTTAACAATGCAAATTGGAAGCAACGTTTGCTTCCTGCTTCATTTACAGAATGGAATATTCATTTTGGTAATTTCACAGGGATTGATTGTTTTGCTTGGTATTTTGTATGTTAACTTTGAGAATACTATTTAGCACTGAATAAAGCTAAATCACAGTATAACGTTAACGAAAGAGTGAATAAATGAAACAATGAATAAACAAATATCATAAGAACATAAGAAGTGCCATCCTGGGGCAGACCAATGGTCCATCAAACCTGTCTCCAATGGTGGTCACCGTCAGTTGCTTCAGAAAAGTACCTGAAAGGTCATAATGGAGTGACCCATTCCCTGCTATTTACACCTCACTGCCAACAGAGGCCATTTTCACTTGAGACTCCCCTGCCCATCTGCACGCATTTTCACTGTGTGGAGATGGGTGGAGGTGTCCGTGGGAATACCGTGGGGGATCGGTGGGGGTGCGTGCCTGCTCCTGTGCTACACCCATCTCCACTGATCACCAACCCATGGAGCAATGGACTCCAATGCCCAATGCTCCTTGGGGGGAGATGGGTGCATGTGGGTGTGCGCCTGTTCCCATGGGCGCACAACCACCACCACTCACTGTAGCCGAACACCCATCCCCCCCACCCACTGCAGTCCAGTTAAAAAGGTCCAGTTAAAGGTTCCATCCCATGACCAACTAGACTAATAACTAGGGATAGGACTCTGGGCAAAATTTTGGTATCTGTCGGTTTCGGTTTCGGTTCTCATGTATTTCGGTTCTTTTTCAGTTTCTGTACTATCGGATCTTTTGCATTGGTTTTTGTCCTGGTTTTTTAACATTGTAGTTTTTCAATGGGGGACAAACCACAATGTTAAAAATCCGGTACAAGAATCAATGCAAAGGATCCGATAGTACCGAAACCGAAAAAGAACTGAAATTTCAGATTAATCCAAAATGGCCATTTTCGGGTACTTTTGGTTTTATCCGAAACTGAAATTCCCATCCCTATAACCATTTATGGATGGCTCTATCCTCTGAAAAGTATATAATCCTCTTTTAAACCCAGTTGTGCTGTTCGCCTCTGGCAACAAGTCTCAAAGGTTAATTGGATAGTGAGTGAATTATCCAATTAATAAAAGTGACTATATGAATAAATGAAGTAACAAACAAAACAATGAACTAACCAAAGCCAAACTACTGAACTAAATTAATATGTGAATTGCACATATTTTAGATATTCATTTGCGTCAGAGATGGGGAAACATTTTTTTTCTCAGGAGCCAGTTGGATAATTAGCAGAAGCTCCCAGGGCTGCATGGAAGTTGGAGCTGAGAGCAGTTCATGGCTACACTCAGGAAGAGGAGGGTCCAGACCAGGAATCAAGGCCATGCATCTGTCCCCTATCCTCATGTCTGCTCTCATACCTTGAGCTCATTCTTTCAGTGCTTGGAGGTAGGAACTGGATTCTGAGGTCAAATTTGGGAAGTAGAAAAGGGCTGTATCAAACCAGGTGCTGCACTTGGCCACCCGGCCTGAGGTTCCCCACCCTGATTTGCATGACTGACTATGAGAATTATATTCGCAAATACAAAATTGCATATTCATTTCAGCCCTGGGTGATCTAGTATTATTGTAAACCCAAAGAACTTGGACAAGAAAACCTAACCAGTGCACTAGGCCTGAGTGTTTGGCCATGATCCTGCAGGGACTCATTCCCAGCAGGCAAAACTGCCAGTCTTACAGAAATTGGATGTAGCAGCATCTCTCTTAATCTCTCCGTGGGCGAAAAGATGTGCCTGCAATTTGTGTGCAGGGAATTCATTTCCACTCACATTACTAGCTGCAAGCTCCATAACCTGGCGACTTCAATTCTCTTTTTAATGTATGATATTTCTATAATGTCTCATCTACCCAGCCCATTCCTGTTGCTAGTCACCATAGGATACCTCGCTGAATTTCGCCTAGACACCCCAGGCCATCCGCCTCTCCGGACCATTAACTGGGAAGAGACACTGACTCTGCTTTAGCAGACGATTGGGGATGTACAATGATAGATGGTGAGTCTCCAGCTTTTATGAATGAAGTGTACGTGCCATGTTTTAGAGATGCTTGTACTGAACAGGAATCTGGGAGGAACAGGATTCAGCTATTGCTGAAGTTTTGGAACAGGGCCCAGATGTGCAAAACAAAGCTGAAATTAGTACCTAAAACATATGGGTAAATCCATCAAATATAGCCTATCCAAACTGAAAATGGCAGGTCAGTTCATAGTTACTGGGTCTGGTCCCATGCCCTGCACAAGTTGCACGCAAACCGCGTACACAACCCACACGCAAGTCCATTGCAGGGATTTGTGCAGCACAACACCCAGGCAGGAAGCAGTTTGGGGTTGCGGCCGATATCCATTTATTTTATCTATTTTATTTATCTAATAAATTGAAAAATAGATTTATTAAATAGATTTCTATTTATTAAATAGATTTAATAAATAGATTTCTATCCAGCCCTTTCCCCCAAGGCTCAGGGTGCCTAACAATATAAAATAGGAACACAAACATATCAAACATTGTGTTCCTATTAAACATAAAAAAATAAACACCCAATAAAATATATCCTATAAAAATGCAAAATCTGGTTAAAACAAATCCCCAAACTCTATCCCCACTAGGTATGTGCAAACAGAACGCGGCTCGGTTGTTCGGTCTGGGAACAGAGTTCGGGTTCGGTCGTTCGGTTCGGTAGAGTTCAGTTTGGTTCGGCTGTTTGGAAATGGGTATCGGTATCAGTCTAGGCATTGCGTGCGCGTGGTCCCATGATCGCACCGGAAACCAGAAATTCGAGTGCGTGCGGAGCTTGTGTGGAGAGAGAGCGTGTTTGTTATGACTGGCTGGCTGTTTGGTGTGTTTTGGCTGTGTTGGACTGTGTGTTGGTTTGGCTTGGCTGTGTTGGTTTAGCTGGTTGTGGTTGGTGACTTGGTGGGTGTGTTTTGTTTGGCTATGTGTGTGTTTGAAATTTTTTTGAAGAGGGTGAAGCTGATCAGGGGGGATTGGAGGAAGGCCAATTGTATTGTATGCTTTTGTTTGATAAAGTTGAATGTTTGATTGTTTGTAGTTAGTTTTAACAATTTTTAATATAAAAGTTAAATTTGTTACCTTACCAACTTTGTTTGATCTGTTCAACATTTTATCCCTCTGTTGCTGCTTCTGCCAGGTGGCAGAATCTCATTGTATATACAGCTTGTCTGATCCCTACCTGACAGCAGCAGCACATGTAGGGTATTATAATTTATTAGCCCCAAGATATGCCAGCAGGGTCTCAACTTGAAGACAGCCCCCCCAGGAGAGGCAGGGCTTGTGTCTGTGTGGGTGTGCCACTTGCCAGAGAGAAAAAGAGAGAGGCTCTTTGGCAGCAGGCACAGGCAGCAGGTACTGGTGGTCGGAGGGGCGCTTTCGACAGCTTCAGTGGGCATCCGTGGGTGGGTGCGGAGGAGTAGGCTGATGGGGGGTGGACAGACTTGCGGGCAGGCACCCGTGTCCATTGGCCAGTGGCCAGTCAGGCACGAGCACTGCAGCTGCAGCACCCAGATGATGGATCTTAGGACTGGAGTGACTATTGCTTCTAGATGCAGTGGAATGGAATGACACAGCCCCCCATGACTGGAATGATGGTCCCAGAATCTTGATGATGCTTCATGGGACTGGCATGACTGCTTCAGGTACAGTGTAATAACAGCCTATGCGAGTTGAATGATGTCCCTAGAATTAGTGCTTCATTAGGCACACTTCATTCAAGCGTGCGATAGGTGGCAGCAGGTACAGGAACACACACAGGCAGGCAGGCACATATAATATGTTGTGTTATATTTCCATCTCATTCTGGTAGGTTTCCTGCTGGGTGTGGGCATCGGGCATGAGCACAGATGTGAGCTCTTCCTGGTTCTAGCAGGTGGCAGCTTGAGCTGGATACACCTCTCCCCGGCCTCCACCCCCATCTCTCTCATTCTAGCGGGGAGCCTCTCTCTCTCTCTGGCCATATAGTGCAGGTGACAGCATGGGTGGGATCGTGTCTGTCTCCCCTTCTAGCAGTGGGGAGACTTTCTTTCTCTTGGCAGCAACCTGGGCGGGCAGACAGTGTGGCGTGAGAGGCAGGAAGGTGGGCCGAGACAGGTTTTGAGCTTGGCAGCAACCTGGGCAGGCAGACAGGCAGCATGGCATGAGAGGCGGGCAGGTGGGCTGGGGTAGGATTAGAGCTTGGCAGCAACCTGGGCAGGCAGACAGGCACTCAGGCAACGTGGCATGAGAGGCAGTAGGGAAGGCAGGCTGGGACCTTGGCAGGGCATTCAGATAGGCTGGCGAAGACTGTGTAGTGCACACGTGCGTGAGAGAGAGCCAGTCAGATAGGAGGGCCAAGATTGTCTAGCCAGAGGCTGGCTGGCAGGCTTGCAGTTTCCCAATGCCACCCTGCATCATGAGGTCAGTCAGATAAGGTGGCCGAGGCCGTCTAGTATGAGAGAGAGAGAGAGAGAGAGATGGAGAGAACGGGCACCAGGCATTGGGAGGGAGGGGCAGCACCTCAGCAGCAGTAGCCCAGATTGAGGAGGAGGAGCCCCCCGTCCCAAGACTGCCCCTGGCATGGGATGGCGTGTGCCACTGCACTATCAATCCATGTCCAGGGGCAGCATGGGGAATCCCAGCAGTGGAAGGTTCACCTTCATGAACAACAACTGCTCCACCAACTTGGCCCCCAGTCTCAGGCGGTGCAGGGAGAAAATGTCCCCCATCATGAAGAACACCTGTTTGCTGGAGACACTGGTTGGTGGGCAGGACAGTATACCCTTGGCCACTGTCAACAGGGCCAGCCACTCATTGGCCTTGCCTACCCAGTAGGCCAAGGCATCACTGCTGGGATTGATACAGGGCTCCTCCTCAAGGTAGGTCTCCATGGCTGCTGAGGCGCCGTCGTACTCTCTCTTGTAGCTCTGACTGGGCACCACCTCCACCACTGGCCTCAACCACGCTGCTTGCCCTATTGTGCACGGCACCATGCTCCCCAGAGTGGCCTGCACATAGGCCGAGCTGCTCCTGCTCCTGCTGCTGCTGCTGCTGCTGCTATCACTAGGGCTGGGGGCAGGGATAGACTCACCTAGCTGAAAGGGGTGGCTGCTTCCACTCCCACCATCCCCAGGCCACACAGGTATGGGTCCCTCCAACAGCACGTTGCACACATGCATACTCGGCCAATCCCATTAGGCAGGAACCACCACCGTTAGTAGGAGGTTAAGCAGCCATCATGGCACCCATAGGTGCCCACGTCATGCAGGACATGCAGGATAAAATTTGGAAAGGGGAATATGTAGATGTGCTTTCACTCCTTTTCATTGATCCCATCCCTGACCCAACAGCTAGGGATAAGCCTAAGGAAAGGGAGCGTTTCAAAAGACCCAAAGCTTTTGATGGGAGTTATGGTGAAGATGTCCCCTGGAAGGGTGATGGAACTGATCAAGTATCAGGATATCGTCAGGTGAGCATTCGACACTGGGCACCCCGGGGCTTGGCTCTGCTATGACGAGGCCTTTAGAAAGCGGGAATCCATTGCCCCCAGCATGTGATGGGATGTTTACACACAAGATCTTTGGTTGGAGTGCATGAACAATGCATCCAATTCCCCAAGAGCAGACAGCGGCCACGCTCTTGTTAGGCAAGAGGTTGCACCGATTAATGACCCCTTTTGGGAAGACGGGCGCCAAATCCTATTGTGGGTGCCACTTGCTGAGGGAATACAACTGTGCAGGGAGGTTCACCCACTCCCCTTGCCACTTCAGGCATGCTTGTGCCCATTGCGGCAGCAACCACCAAGTTGCACATTGTGGCCGGGTCAAAGCAGGGAATAGAGAAGGGAAATATCCCCCAAGTGGTAACAGTGAAGGGGCAAATAGGGGCACGAATGCCGGGGTGCCATGAAGCGCTCCAAAGAGCACTTAGTGAATGCCCTGACCAGGATGCCATGGATTGCATAATACAGGGATTTAGGTGCGGATTTCGGATACCAGCAGTGGGAGTAAAAATTAGACAGTGGGTGAACAATTTGAAATGGGTAGTGGGACGGGAGTATTTGGTACATGCCAAACTCCTGAAGGAGATAAAGGAAGGTAGGGTGGCAGGTCCCGTTGTTCAGCCCCCAATAGATGATTTGCACGTATCGCCCTTGGGCATTGTGCCAAAAAGAACCCCGGGCGACTTTTGCCTGATACATCACCTGTTGTACCCGAAAGGGGAATCAGTCAACGATGCAATTCCAGATGAGCTGTGCTCAGTCTGGTACGCATCATTCGACCAGGCTGTCGAGATGTCTAGGGCATGCAGCCAAGGGGCACTACTGGCCAAACATGACATCAAATCGGCCTTCTGTTTGCTTCTGGTCCACCCGCTTGATTTTAAGCTGCTCGGCTTTCCGTTCCAGGGCATGTTCTATTACGACATGGCAATGCCCAGGGGGTGCGCGATTTCTTGCGCTGCCTTTGAGAGTTTCAGCATGCTCCTTGAGTGGGTGGTCTGGCACAGAACAGGATCAGCCAATATCGTCTATTTTATCAATGATGTTTTGTTCATAGGACGGCCTGGTGCCCGGGACTGCAGGCATTTATTGAGGGGTTTTAAGTCCATGACAGAGAAACTTGGAGTTCCCCTTGCCCCAGAAAAAACTGTCAGTCAACTAACATCACTTACCTTCCTATGGATAGAAATGGAAACCATGCTGGGGTTATGATGATTACCAGAGGATAAGCTCACCTCATTCCGAGGGTCAATGCAGGCATGCATAGCATCCAAAAAGGTCACAGTTAAGCAACTGCAATCATTGCTCGCCTCGCTCAGTTTCGCATGTCGGGTTGTGGCCCCAGGCCAAGCCTTCTTGTACCAATTATACAGTGCCATTGCAGTAGATCTTCCCCAACATTACCACATAAGAGTCACGTCCGACATGTGAGAGGATCTCCAGACGTGGATCAGGTTCCTTGCAGAATACAATGGCGTCAGCTTTTGGAGGCGCAAGCTACAGCTGGAAGCTGAGCTCCATGACTAGTCTGACGCTGCAGGGAGTATTGGTTTCAGCCTGTATTTCAGAGGCAGATGGTGCAACGCACCATGGACCGGCTGAATGGGTTACACAGGGGATAACCAGGGACCTCACCTTTCTTGAGTTTTCCTCCATTGTGTTGGCTGTCCATTTTTGGGGCCAGGTGTTTGCGAACCAGGTGGTGCTATTTTGGTGCGACAACCTCTCAGTGGTCCAAGTCATAAACTCTATGTCATCAAAATCAGCCAGGACCATGCGATTGGTGCAAAAATTTGTGTTACAGTGCCTCAAGTTTAACATTCTTTTTGTGTCCAAGCACGTCCTGGGAGTTAACAACGGCATCGCCGATGCTCTCTCTTGCTTCCAGATGGACCGTTTTTGCCTGTTGGCTCCAGAGGCCCAAAAGGATCCGGAGGTGGTTCTGCAGGACATCTGGATTCTTGGATCATAGAGCTATTCCAAACGTTCCAGGGTTCCCTGTCGTCCAGAACTAGGGCAGCTTACGCAAGCACCTTCGCTGAGTTCCAACACTTTCGTGACACGATGGGTTGGCCCCCAAGTTTTCCCATCCCAGAATCTCAGTCCTTGCAATTTTCCATGTCCCCGTGCAGGAAGGGCCTTGTCCCCAACACCATTGGCAGTAAACTGTCTGCATTGTCATTCATAAGTGGCTTAGCAGGTTTTCCCCCACCAAACCAGGGATTTTTCAGCCGTAAGTTACTTGAGAGCTGGTCTAGACAGCACGGTAACCCATCAGACAGTAGATTGCCTATTACCCCAGACTTACTTATGCGCATCATATTTTTCCTCCCCAGGGTTTGCTACACCTTGTACGAAGCACTGCTATTTGTGGTGGCATTCAAATTGGCCTTCTTCGGGGCTTTTTGAGTCAGCGAACTGAGTCTCGCAGATCCCGGGAGGGTTCAGCCATCAAGGTATAGGACACCCATATTACGCCTTTAGCTCTGCAGTTAATTCTGTGGAAATCAAAAATAGATCTGCGGGGCATGAGCCAGACCATAATGTTGCAATGGGACGGGAACCCTCAGCTTTGCCCAGTGGTTGCAGACGCAGTCACCAAGTACATGTCTATTCGCCCTCGTTTGCCAGGACAACTCCTCCGGCACTCCGACGGTTCATATCTAACCCATCACCAGTTCTCTTCAGTCCTAAAAGATGGTGTCACCTGCCTCCATCTTTCCCCCCTTCAATACGGGTCCCACTTGTTCCATATTGGCGCCGCCAGTTGTACTTCCGCAATGGGGTTTTCAGATTCGTCCGTGCGCAACATCGACTGCTGGCGATCTTCAGATTTCAGGTCTTACATTAGACCTCTTCACAGTTTGTTTAATCAATCATCCCATTTTCTTATTATTACTTACAGATGCCAGTTCCCTCAAACCCCAGAGATTAGTATGGATAATTGGGCACTGTTTGGTATACTGGGTGGCCAAGGCATCGAGCCGATCACATTGGGGCATGCAATTGGATCATACAGAGGTGGTATGGAAGGCTAGGTCAGGTATGAAATGGGAGCAGCCCATGCCTTGTCCTACACTTGGCCGCATCTGGCAAATACCCAGACATTATAATTGTTCACCTCGGTGGAACAATCTTCCACGGTCTACGGGAGTAGCACTAGTAATCAGAATAAAAAATGACTTGGTCGATGCTGCTCAGATGTTGCCACAGACCAGATGGACACACATGATTGAGAGAATAAAGTGGTTTGGGGCCCTTTCCCCCGGCTGAAAAAAGCCAAACATACGCTGACGGTTTCATGTGGCAGGGGTCCAGGTAAGGCGTAGGATAGTAAGTTAAATAGAATAATTAAAATGAAGACATCTCCTAAAAGAGATGAGACTGTGGAAGGAAGGAAGAGCAGGTGCGGCCAGGTTCCTTCCAAGGCCCAGGAGAAAGGACTGAGCCATACACTCGAGGACAAGGGGGTCCCGAGTGGGCCGTTGCCTTCTCTCCTGCTTCGGGTCACTACAAGGCTATGATGCTTTCTCAACCAGCTGCATGGCTGAGGGGAGACTGACCTAGGATAGTTAAAAGTAGCAAGTAAGGAGGCGGTGCTGAGGAAACATCAGGCTGCCACTACAACTTCAAATTATAGTATAGATAGGTTTGGACCTGGAAGGAATCAGCCTTCCTTCCCTCCCTTTTCCCAATCGTATTTGAATAAAGAGTGCGACCTTTTAAATTCCAGCTAACTGTGTGTGCGTTTTCCTTCGGGGGTGAGTGGCAAAAGTACATAGGAGCTTTTCCTGCCCCTATATAAGGATACTCGGTACTCAGAAAATACTCAGTATTTGGTTTTATTTTACCAAGTATTTTACCGAGCACCAAGGTCAAACACTCAGAGCCGATCCTTGGAAAACTGGAAATACTCATGAACAAAAGTTTTGCTATTCGTTGAGCCATAGCACACATGTGAGTCCCGTGCAGGGCATGCGGGGCATGGGATCGGCCCCAATGCAGCCACTGTTCCACTCCATGGGGTGACTGTGCTGAAGAGAAAAGGAACAGAGGAGTAAAGAAAAGGCAACCGGTAGGACTGTGTGCCTGTTTCAAGACATCATTAAACCTAAAGACTTCAGCTGATTGACTACAGTCATCCTGATAGTTAAGGTGCAAGATGACTGATGAAACAGGGCAATAGCAACAAATGGATAGTCCCCTTTCTAGGCTGTTAGCCCATGTCTTGGGTGGTGTAATAATATGGATGATGATAATAATCATGAAAGGTACAGTTCTACAGCATTTTGTCTCAGAAGTCCCCCCTTATAATTAGGAGGGGTGGGGGGGAATGGCACACTAGCTACCCATGCATAGGGAGCTGATTATTTGATGTACATCTTACCAAACCATATTTCCTGATCCAGTGACTCACACATGGCATCCTTCCTTGGAAAGCAGGGGACACCATGCAGGGTAATGGACTCCCACCTGTTGACATGTGGGTTAATGTATGTCAACATGTGGGAATGCCATTTGTTGGGGAGAAGGGGCTGCTGGCAGTGCTCGTATTACCCACCAGGAGGGGAAATGAAGCACCCACCAGGCAGGGGAATGGAGCAGCGTTAAGCTGAGCATGTGTGTTATACTCATCCATATCTCATTCATTCATTCATTCATTCAGACTTACATGCTCAAGTAACAGCTCAAAGAGGCTTACAATTAATAAAAACCCCTAAAACATATAGAAACCCCAGAAGTCCTATCCTGAAATCCTCCAAACTTCCCTAATCCCCCCCAACCCACAACTGCACACAACCCCCACCCCCCCCAACCAACCAACCCCAGTACCTAGCCAAACCTGTCAAATGCCTTACCAAACAAAAATGTTTTGCACCACCTCTGGAAGATGGACAGACTTGGGCTCAAGCGATCCTCTGGGGGAAAGGAATTCCACAGCAACAGGGCAGCGACTGAGAATGCTCCCCTATGCACCCCCATCCCACAGACAGAAGTAACAGGTGGAACCCCCAGGAGGTCACTCCTGGCTGACAGCAGCAGAGCATGGTATGACAGGCAATCTTTCAGGTATGTGAGGTCCAAGCCATTTAGGGCTTTAAAGATCAAAACCAGCACCTTGAACTGTGCTCAGAAAGCTATAGGCTGCCAAGGCAAACTCTGGAGCCCTAGTGTAATGTGACCAATCCCCGAAAGGACCCAAGCCATTGCATCCTGCACCACCGCATTCTCACGAGATGTGGATGAGTGTAACACCATGCAGAGCTCACAAATCCTTATCACCCTAAGCCTTATAAAAAAAACCTCTCTGGAGAAAATATCAACACGTGTTTTACAGATAAGCTAAGGCCCAAGAAAAGTTTAACAGCTTGTGAGAGTCATGCAGTAAAGCTAGTAAAATCAAGACTGGCCATCTCTGACTGCAGCCAACAACAAATGTTTTGCCAGGCAACACTCTGCCAATCTCCAAAACTTTGAGGTTTGCCGTTGCTATTTCCAATCCGAGGAGTTAGTGATCCTTTTGAACAGTAAAATCACTAAAGCTTAGCTAGCCTCCATTATGGAACCAGACCTCTTATGATAACAGGAACCATGGAGGTACTTAGAGGAATGGGGGGAAGGACAGAGGAGATGCACTGCCTTCATTTTTTAGAGAAGGACAGGAAATGTCCATTCCATAAAAAGCATTCAGCAGCTTTCTCCCTTCTGGCTTTGGCCCTTTTCACACGCGCACCCCCTGCCAGGTGGACGCCCATGCAAAGATTGTGGCAGGTTCAGGGGGGGGGGGATGGGTGGGTGCCCATGGGAACACCGCAGGTGGTGAGTGCGGGGTGCGTGTGCCTGCGCTCCACCTATCACTCACACATGGAGCAATGGGCACCAATGCCCGATGCTCGGTGCATGGAAATTGTGTGTGTGTGTCTGTGGGAATGCACTCCCACGCACCCCCACTCACCGCACCACACACCCAGCCCCCCACTCACCCACCCCCCACAACCTGTGTGAAAAGGGCCTTAATGGAAGAATAGGACATGGAGGAAAGGATATCGGAGAGAAAATATCCAGTTCTTTAATGTCTTAATTGATTTAAACTGCAGGACAAATGGTTTGGGGAAAAAGAGAGACTGTTTTACTGGGACTTTAGGAAGGGGGGCGGGGAACCTGACCTCAGGACAGACTTGCTGGGAAGACAAAGGAAATGGGCCTTTTAAACAAAATGTTGAGTGGTAACAGAAGTGATGGCAGAGCACTGTCATCATGACCCGATCTGACCTGAGTCAGCAACTCTATCCTGACTGGCCACCCCCACCCTGCACCCAGCAACATGCCCGGCCCCCTCACATGAAGGCAGCCATAGTGGCCAATGACCCGATCTGGGCTGGGTCACAGCAGGCTACAACAGCTCTTATCAGCTGTAGCCCACTCTGGGCCGATCGGGCGGACCGTAGCCCACACTGTTATCCAGGAGGTCTCCAGGATCACAGGCCAGGCTCACTGCTGACATGCCCAAAACCAATCCTGGGTGAACATCTGGCAGGGCACCAACAAAGAAGTTGATTACTGGTGGTTTGTGTGCCAAACCCATAGAGCTTAAACTCCTATTTCAGTTTAAGTTGGCAGCCCAAAGTTAAGCCAATGATACCTGTAGAATGGGAGACCGAGACAGTACATTGCTAAAGGGAGTGGGGAAAGGCATTGACAAGCTCAAAAGCAGCAATGTGTCTCCACCCCTGCCCCTCCCTTGCTGCACAGATGATAATGAGACATGTCTGAAGAAAAGACTTTGAAGATAATATCATACCTTGTCTGTCACCTGCCTGGAACACAAAACCAGTGGCAGCGGTGATCAAAAGAACAATATAGAGTTAAGATTATGCTGAAATGTTGATTCATGGAGAATTGTTTTAGCAGAATGTGGGGTTGTATGAGCTTCCCATGGAGCGGGAAAGAATGAACGACGACGGCAAAAGGAGTAGATTTCTATCCACAGGGATACGGTAATGGGTTTTCCTCTCTGAAAGATAAGCTCCATACAGTCCCCAAAAAACAATGCTCAAAGATGTCTCTGGACCTGCTTTGTAACTGATTTATTCATTTATTATTATGATTATTTTAAAGGCAAAAACTTGGAACAAGAGGAAAGAAAGGGATGTGTCTAATCCCAACTTGTTTCCGCTGGCTAATCAGAGTCACCCAAATATGCTTTTAAAAGTGATTTCTGAATATTCTGATGGTGAAAGAAATCACCTGCAGGTCTGTATGTACTGCCGCCCATAACCCTTGAATAGAAACACCCTTGGGGCTCACACTGCCATGATCACCCTTATCTGTCGATGTGGAGCCTGGTTCTGACAACACTTAGGCCGCTTTTATACGAGGCACTGAAAAGCGCCTCCTGAGTCCCGCATTTAGAGAAAAGCCACGGAGGGAGTGTTTACATGCTTCCCGCACTGCTGGAAGTGATGTCGCTGCCGCTGCCGCCAATGGGGAGCACGTCACTTCCGGCAGCGCGGGGAGCATGTAAACACTCCCCGCACGGCTTTTCTCTAAATGCGGGACTCAGGAGGTGCTTTTCAGTGCCTCGTATGAAAGCGGCCTTACTACTGCTAATAATAATTTCTATAGCACTACTAGGCATATGCAGCACTTTACAGTCACAGATTGTCAGACAGAACTTACACACATGTCGTCCCATGGAAGTAACTGGAATTACATGCCTGTGGGAATGACTGAGGGCTTGAGAGTCAATACTGAAAATAAGGACTATGGGAATGTTGGCTTTGAGCAAAGACAGACCCGTAGCTAGAACTGTGGCACAGAGAGAGGGAGGAGCGGCTGCATAGCAAGGGGTAATTGCACTTCCCTTCAGAGTTTAAAGTATTATGCAGACATTGGTGGAGAGGGGGAGAGCGGGCCAGCCAGAGGAACCACTGCCAAAGCAAAGCAATTCATTCAATCTGACTCACCTGCTGGAGCGGCGAGTCAGGGCGCTGCAGGCTGGGGGCGGAGCCAACAGACCTGCGGGGAGAAATATACGGACCAGCCTGTAGGCGCGAGCCACGGGCGCGAGTCAAAGGGCGAGAGTATAAGGGTTTTTGCCCTTGGGAGCTGCCCTTAGGAGTGCCGTGGAGAGCCGGAGACCCCCCCCTTGCTTATTTGTACCCGCTGTGGTGCTAGCAGGGGGAATTGAAATGGAGGTGCAACCCAGAGATAGACTGGAACGTAAGCGAGGTCGACAGACACCTTCACCTTCCTTGCTTGATTACCCGCAACAGGGGAAACATCCCAGGACGGAGATCGAGATGGAGATGATTGTTCCCCCTGATGTCCCTGTGGATAATAGATATGCTTGTCTGACTTCCCCATTGTTATCATCTAATGTTGAATTTATTGCTGCAAATGTGAGAAATGATAGGGGTTTGGGACATTTAAGAGATGGGATATTTGAGGAGGGAATTGCAAACTCCCCAAGAGCACTTAATGGTTATTTACTGCAGCAGACCTGCTTAGCTGCAAAGGCAGTAGCAACTATTTTTGAAAATATTTCCTTACTAGATGATTCTTTGGTAATTGTAAAAGCTCAACTTAAAGATATTTTAGGGAAATTAGATATGTGTATATCTAGAGGGGGACAATGTCAAATATCAACTCCCCAGTGTTTACAAAAGGAAAATCAACCTTCTAGGACTGCAGCATTCCTTAGGGGAAGCGAGCTGCATAAGCAGAGGAAGATTAAATCTCCTCCTATACTTAAACGTGAAATGTTGATACAGGAAAACGCGGTATGGTTAAATGTATTTAGGGATTCAGAGGGTAGTCTCCCTGATTGGAGCACTACAACAGCTGTATCCATGAATTTATCCAATCTTTTGAGGAAAAGGGTTAGGGTAGAGGATATAGAAACATTAGAGCAGGTGAAGTCTTCCTCTGTCTCCCATACACTGCAGATTTTCTTTGCTTCTCCTGGATGGGTTGAGAAGGTTTTTGCAGCGAGGAAATATTTTTTGCGAAGAGGCATATCAATGGACAGAGTTTTTCATTACTCAGCCTCTAGAAGGCCCCCGCTGGATAAACCCCCCAGGAGAGAGCCATTATTACCCCCGCTATTGTCTTCTCTAGTGTTTAAGGAGAAAAGACAGGGAAAGGCTGCAGAGCTAAACCAGTTACCAATTGGTCAGCAACCATCAATTGAGATGCAACTGCAAACCCCCCCACAGTTGGAAGGAAAACTGCTTCAAAATGATTTGATCAAACTAGATTTAGCTAATATCTCTTCAGCTTCAACTTTGATAGAGATAATTAGTTCAGATTCAGCTACCCTCGATCTGCCTTCTGATGCTCATAGTAAAATGAGAGGGAATACAAAGAATAAATGTTTAACGGCTAAACTAATAAAAGAACATTTACTGGGCAAGGTGGATGAGAAAGACAAGGCTTCATTGGTGTCTACCTTTGAGAAGCTCTCTGCGTTAGAGCAAGATATTTTCATACAAAGGTTAGATGCTGTAAGGGGATCCCTGCAGATGAAAGAATTGATATATCACGCCCCAAAGATTGCACATAGGGAGGCTCTATATCAACCTATTCATGATCTGCAGACTTTAACTGCTGCACGCTTTCTAACATCAGATGAATTAGGCTCACCGGTTAGGGGGCAGAATCTATTAGTACAGACTACGACTAATAGACAGCAATATGTACAGATATTAGATGCCTCTCAGGAGCCAGGGAAGATATCGAGCCCAAAGTCTGTGCTTGGGACTGATCCAATACCCAATCAGGGAAAGTTACCACGATCTATTGAAGTCAGAAGGAGTGCGGGAAATGATACATCAGGGATCAGAAAGTTAAGTTATAAGGATTGACGGTCAGCTAATCAAACCAGAGTCCCTAGATCTCCTAATAAAATCTTTTTGGTATCAGTGTTGTCATGGAACATATCGGGAAGTAAAGATAAATTTGCTGACCCAGATTGTGCTGCTTTTCTGTCTGCCCATGATATGATATGTTTGCAGGAAACTTGGCTCCCTGAAATGGCAACGCTGAATGTTCCTGGCTATATAACTTTCCTACAAGGGGGAAGTAGGCGTTCACTTAAAGGTAGGGTATCTGGAGGTTTAGCCATACTCATAACTAATAAATATGCCCAGAATGCCCATATGCTTAATGCAGTAAGTAAGGATTTTCAAGCTGTATATATATGTTTTGATTCGCATGAGGCTTTATTGGTTGTGAACGTCTATATCCCTCCAGTAATATCTCACTTTTATGAACCAACTAGTTGGGTTGCTTTAGAGGAATATATAACTAAGTTGGAAATGCTATATCCTCTGGCTCCTCTTATGATAGTGGGAGATTTCAATACACGGTTGGGTGAGGAAGCAGCCTGGGATTTAGATATTTCTATGCAGGTAGTATGTAATATTCCAGAGCATAGATCTTGTGATAAGCAAATTTCTGTAACCAGGGATAATATGCAACAATTCATGCGATCTCTGGATCTTATCCCATTGAATGGGCGGAGTGAGAAAGATCTGGTGGGGCAATTCACATGCTTCACGGTAAATGGGAGGAGTGTTGTCGACTATATATTAGTACATCCCCTTTTTTGGGATCTTTTTGAGGATTTTGAAGTCTTACGTAGGGCAGAATCTGATCACATGCCTTTGAGAGTAAATTATTGGATGCGGGAAAAGATATTAAACCCCCAGAGTGTTTGTAAGGAAGGGGAGAGTATATTAAGAGTGCGGTTACAATGGAGCACTACCCTTTTGGGGAAAACACTGGATTTTTTGCACCAAGATGAATGGGCGAGTTTGGCTATTGATTTGGAAGGGCAGGATAAGGTAGACATGGCTGAGGTTATACAGGTTCTACTTAGGATGTTGGATACATTAGGTCATTCATTGCTATCCAAGGAGAGTAATAGCAGGCAAACCAGTACTCATGGCTGGTTTGATAATGAATGTAGAGAAATGAAAAATCATCTTAATAGAGTCCATAAAAATTGGGTGTCCTTCCCTACATGTATTAATAGACAAAATTATGTAGCTGCCCGGTTGTTGTATAGGAGGCTACTTCGTGATAAAGAGGAACATCATATTAATCTTTTTTGGACAAGGTTAAAGGTAGCAGCTGAAACAGGAGATTCTAGGCTTTTTTGGTCACTTATTCGAACCTTCGGGAGGAAGGTGCAGGTGAAGAAGTCTCCTGACCTTACTGGGGGAGATTGGATTAAATTTTTTGAGGAGCTTCTTTATGATAGGACCAGTGAGAACTGGTATGAAGAAGGTAGATGTCACTGTTCTGGGGAAAATGAAATCTTTAAGGCTGTGCAATTCTCGAGTACAGTATCAGAAGATGAGGTTCGGAGGTCGATATCCAGCTTTAAGAATAATAAGGCCCCAGGACATGATTTCATCTGTGTTGAGGTATTTAAAAATCTGCCAGGATGGTGGGCATTTCTGCTAGCTAAGGTATTTACGTTTATTAACATAACAAGGCAGATACCACCTGAATGGGGGGAGAGTATTATCATCCCCATCTTCAAAAAAGGAGATGTGAACGACCCAGCCTGTTATAGGCCAATCAGCCTGTTGCCAGTGTTGGGTAAGATATATGGGAAAATTCTGTTGAGTCGGCTAGAAATATGGGTTACCGAATTAGCACTGATACCAAGGGAACAATTTGGCTTTAAAAAATCAAGCTCTGTAATGGATAGTTGCTTTGTCTTATCCCATCTGATTAGTAAATATATCAAGATCCGCCGCTCTGCCCTATTTTTGGCATTTGTAGACTTCAGGAAGGCATTTGACTCAGTCCCACGAAAACAGCTTTGGGACAAGTTGATGCAGTTAGGCATTAATGAGGATCTCCTTGCCTTAATAATTCAAATTCATACTAATAATACGGCAAGGATTCGCTTACCAGGTAGTAATGTACATACTTCGAAGTTTAAAGTTAACAAAGGTGTGCGGCAAGGATGCGTCTTAGCCCCATGTTTGTTTAACTTATATGTAAGCGATCTGAGTAGTAAACTGAAGTTGGGTGAATATTGTGCTCCAAAAATTAAAACCTATTCGGTCCCAATTTTGCAATATGCTGATGATACTGTTCTCCTGTCGCAAACTAGGAAGGGTCTAAAATCTTTATTGGAAGCCTGTGGGGCTTATTGCCAGCAGAACGGTCTGGAGATAAATTTTGATAAAACGAAAATAATGGTTGTAGGGAAAAGATCAGGGAAAGGTTCTTGGGTGGTACAGAAGGAAAAGGTAGAGGAGGTGAGTTCTTTCTCTTATTTGGGGATAGTGTTCAATAGAAATGGCTCTTGGAAAAATCACGGATTACACATAGCAGGAAGGGCAAGATCTTCCTCTAAAGCTATCCTAGCCATTGCCAAACAGTCCAAGACAGTTTCCTTCTCCAAAATTCTGCAGATATATAAGGCAAAGACACAGGTGCTTCTGAATTATGGTCAAAGTATAATCCCAGTAACACACGTGCAAGAGCTGGAGATAATTCAAAATATATTTCTAAGAGGCTTGCTAGGGGTTCCCCAAGCAATCCCAGCAGCTGTGGTACGGGCAGAAACTGGTATTTTTTCAATTCTATGCCTCAAGAAAATAGCATTTCTAAAATTCTGGACCCATATAGTGAACCAAGATGAGAAATCTTTGGTTTATCTTTGCCTTCTGGAAGAACTAATGAATACTGGTTCACAGATTTATCCTTGGCTTGCTACCTTCTATGCCTTCCTTAACCAAACAGGATTTTCAGTGCAGGAGCTGTGGCAAATCTCCCCAGAGCAACAAAAGAAACTACTTAAAGATAGGATATTAGATATAGGAAGACAGGAGGATCTAGCAATTCTAACTAGGTGGAAAGCAGCCCCATGGATGAAACATGTCAAAGTTTCTTTTGGTTTAGAAAGATATCTGGAGTTAATGAACTCTATGAAACTCCGTAGATACTATACGAGGGCTCGTTTTCAGTTAATTGAGACTGCTATAGTTCAAGGAAGGCATAATGCATTACCAAAAGCGCAGAGATGCTGTCCTTGTCAATTAAACGAACTAGAAACTATAGATCATATATTTTTGAGATGCCCCTTATATTCTTCTCTACGAGAGGTCTGGATTCTCCCGCTGCTCCAAGGAAAGGAGCATGATGACCTTATAGGCCAAATGAAATATTTGTTAAATCTTAAAACATCAGGGGGCTGTAATACTTTGGCATTATTTGTGCATTTAGCCATGAAACTTAGAACTAGCAACGAGATAGAGGGCTAAGGGCCCACATATTATGATACAGAGAAACATTGTCCCTTTTACCATATGGTACTCTTAAGTATCAGAGGGAGGTTGACTTTGGATACAATTTGCAGCTTTGTACTGTGAGGCTCTTTGATGCCAAGTTTTGCTCTGCTATTTTATATGCTGCAGCAGTTTGCGGCTATGGAGTTATCTTGTCCCTTAAACTAATTTCTCCATAGACTTCTGGGGTTTCCTTCATTCAAGCCCTCTTGTTTCTTGAGATTAGAAACAAGAGTGGGTTATCTAACTGCTATGGTTAAGGGTTTACATTACAAGTTAAAAACTGCATTATCCCATTTGCGTTCTGAGCATATGCCTATAGCTGTTTTAGCAGTAAGATGTGCTTGTATTCCAAGAATCCAAAGATGCTGCATTTCTTCCTTGGGAGATATTGAATCAATAATATATTATGTTATATATTGCTTGAATTTTGATAATATCAGGAAATCATTGTTAAGTTCCCTCTGGAAAGCTGTTTTTCAGATGGACATGTCAGCAGAAACTGATTGGGTCCTTTCAAAATGATGATCCATATGTCATAAGTAAACCTGTTTTTTTGTTTATCAGGCTGAGATTATCAGAAACAGGCATCCCCATATATCCTAACTTGTTAATTTCATTGGTTATGTATTATCAAATATGGTTTTATTTATGTGTTTGTTTCAATTGTCTGTTTATTTTAGTGTCATTTATTGTATCTTGATTTAAGGCCAGGGCGAGAGCCAGTGCCTTAATAAATATTATTATTATTATTATTATGCAGACATCCTTTTACTAGAATTGTGATTACTATTTACTGGCCGTGGGCCTACAGTCGATCATCTGAGCCATCAGACATCAAAAGTGAGGGGGGAAATGTGTGTGTGTGTGTGGGACTTTAGGGAGGAAATCTATAAAGGAAGGGAAAGGGGACTGACAGGGCAGGGCAGTGCTCCCTCTCCATGTCCCACAGTCCCACCTAACTGCACACAGCAAAGGCTTAAGGAGAAGAAAGTTATTCGTAACCCTCCTGCCTACACCCTGACATGACACAGAGCAGCCTTGAAGCTGCTCTAAGCTACGCACACAGCAAACATCCCTATGGATTGTTCTGCTCAACAGAGATCACCAGAGTTCAACATCAGGGCCAGCATTACCACATGAAATGCCCTGGGGAGGCTTCCACCCCTCGGGCAGTCTTAACCGAGTCTGGGCAGCCACACAACATGATGCAGTATATTGTGTGGCTGTCTGCTGCCAGATGTTCTCCCCACCAGATTGGGGGGGTGGGGGAAAGCAGTTGGCTGTTACATGCTGCATCCTTAGGAAAAGTCCGGGGACGCATTGCAGAGCAGTGTTACCATGTATGGGGTAAAGCTGTCCAAGGCATGACAGCCTGTGTGTCAGAGCCCCTTCTGCCCTGCCTCATGGCAAGCTCCACAGTGGGGCTTTGAGCAGCGGGCACTGTTGTCCATCGCATGCTGCCACGTCACATCCAAGGGCAAAATTTTGGTGGTCCTGGGAGAGGGACATGGGGCAGGTCCAGGTGACCGCTCATGGGATGTGTGTGGAACCATATGCCTGTCTTCCAGTGCAGTGTGACAGCAGTGCTTGCCCGCCACATGGGCATGTGGGGATCAGACCCTCATCAGCTTGTCTGGCTGCGGTAGAGCTCAAAGAAAAATAGACTTTATTTTCTTGAAAATCTCATGAGAATCAAGAATCAGGGTTGAGAGCTTGCATCATCTCAACACTGATGCAGCTACATGCAAGATTTCTCACCTTCCCTCCCACCCAACCCACCCAAGCTGGTCTCCCGGCCCAGAGAAATTAAAGCAGGGAGGAAGGAGGAAGCCACTCTGGTCCCTGACCAGCTTTCTTACCTTGTCTGGGGCTGGCAGCTGTCTCAGTGGAGAAAACTTCCTGATTACAAATTTTCAGGAATGGGAGGGGGAGAGCAGGAGTTAAGATGCAGATTTGGCCGATATCTTAGCATTCTATTGGCTAGCAGGAGTCAGCAGCCAATAGAATGTTGAAAAGCTGTGCAGAGCCCACCTCTTCCTTTCAGTTCTCCCCTCTCCCATCTGCAAAGGGAAGAGGAAGGGGTGGGAGCTGAAAGGAAGAGGCAGGCTCAGCACAGCTTTTCAAGTCAGATTGGGCATTCGCATTCCAAAGAAATCAGAAATGACAAATTTTTGTGTTTAGCCCTGTTATCTCAATTTTCAAACAAGAAATCCCATTTTCTCCATTAAGTCTCTAGAGTGGAAATAGGTACTTGATTTGGCATCTGTAGGTAATATCCACATTTTTGGGTACTGTTCTGGGTACCCAAATTGATACTTGAATACCATTCAAGTACCCAAAATCCTGAAATTCCAACAACCGAGTATCTAAATTGTCCCGGAATTGTCCTGGGTTTGGGGGGATTTTTGATACAACCAGTTGCTGGTATGCCTGTATTTCAGTAATCGATTGTCAGTATTTTTGTATTTTGGGTACCTGATCGAAAACCAGTTTGGGTACCAAAAAATACCCGAAATATTTGGTTTGATTTGAGTACCAGAAATTTGACAGATATTCCTGTTTTTGTGGGTTCTTGTTTCAGCTCTAGTCTTAACCAGCCAGAGCCCATGACTTGTGTTTGAGACATTCTAGCTTGTTTCTATTGTGATTTTCATTTCTTTCAGTTTCATCTTGTAGTAATCTCATCTTCACCCATTGTAACATCATTACTAGTGGTGTGCACCAGAAAAATTTCATTTTCATTTTTGTTTTTAAAATATAATTAGTTTGTTTTTATAATATCAAATGATAATGCCCATTTTGTTTATGCTATTAAAATTGAAAAGCATTAAAAAAATCAATAACAAAACGTAAACATGTTTGTTTCGACACCTTCCAAAAATGCTTCCAAAATGCCTCTCTGATACTGTCCCTTCCCCAAACTTAACAAGAGTGCCCCAGGGTGGCAGAAATATCAGTAAGAGATCGGTACACAGCAGTTGGGTAGAGGACAGAGCAAACACTGGCATGCAGTGGGTGAGGGGCACTGAAGCAGCCAGGCACTTGCACAGGAGCAGACGGTGGCTCCCCAAGTATGGCAAGGCTTCAAGTTGAAGAGAAATCCACTGGGATGCAGAATGTCAGTGTGAGATTAGCACGCAGCAGGCAGACACAAGGAAGAGAAACTGTCAAGCAAAGCTCACTGAGGCAGCAGGGACTAGCAGGGGAGGAGATGGTGATGCACCAAGTTTGGCAACGTGTCTAGTTAAAGAGAAAGATGCTGAAGTATGGCAAGGCATCTAGACAAAAACCCCTGGGGGCAGAGATATCAGTGAGAGATTGGCACACAGCAGGTGGACAGGACAAACCAGACACTGTCAGGAAGAAAGCACTGGCTGCTGAAACAGCAGGGATTGGCGTAGGAGAGGAGAAGACTTACTCTCCCAACTAGCGAGCATGTCATGGCTTCAGAAGTTGCTAAGAGAGTGCCAGGGGGGCATGAGAAATGAGGGAGAGAGACCATCATCACAGAATGGAGTGGCAGCAGCCCAAAATGTGGCAGGGCGCTATCAGCTTGCAGCAGCAATTATCCCAGGGGGCAGTGCATCTAAGTCCCTTTTAACACAGGTGCCCCCCCTCACATACGTGTGCGGGTGGGAGGAGTGCCTGTGTGAACATTGCGATGGGCAGGTGTGTACACACACTCCCCCCACCACCCATGCATGGAGCAACGGGTGTCAATGCCAGTTGCTCTGTGCGTGGAGATGGGTATGTGCCCGTGGGAACACCCACACACTCAGCTCCACCTGGCGCACACCCATCCCCCCACCCACCGCGGCCCATGTGAAAAGGGCCTAAGAAAGAGAGAGAGAGAACTTTGGGCAGCAGGAGACGGGCAAAGGAGCAGCGAGCAGGCAGGCAGGAAGGTAAGCAGTGGCACAGGCTTTGTTGTTGTCCTTGCTGACATCCCAAGTTATGACAGGGCATTATCCGCTTACAGGAACACACAGGGTTAGCAATGTGTAATTGGTGGGGACTGTGGGTATGAGAATGTGATGTGGGATAGGTCTATTCTTTGTACCATAGAATGTGGCTGAACAGCTCACAGACAGACACACAAGAGCCAAGCCTGGAAAACACTGGATGTGCACAGAACCACCACCAGCTAGCCACAGGTGCAGAGCTCTGTGTGCCCTCAGCTTCTATAAGCTCCCTGTGCCCTCCCCCAAGCTCCCCCGATTGGCACAAGCAAAGTGCAAGCAAAGACCAATCTCTTATGTCTACTGCAGGGCTCTGTGGTTTGCCTGCACTGCCAATTGGCCAGCAAAGACGTCAATCTTAGGCGGCCATTTTGGGCTCTCATGCCCCCCCCGCCCGCACCTGTTGTTTGTACCCTGAGCCATATGTGCCAGACTGCCCCAAAAAACATTAAAAATAACATAAAACAACAAAAAATAGTTTTTATGTTGTTTTTATGTTTTTTGTGTTTTATGTTTTAATTACCCAAAAATTGACATTTTTGTTTTGTGTTGTTATAAAAACAAACACACTTCACACCTACCCCTCTGAAACTGGAAGCAGAAGGAGACGGAGAAGTAAAATTATCCTCCCTCGCTGCAAACACTTAGCCTCCTTAATAGTTAATGAGAGTTTCACAGGTGCATCCAGCAGAAATTATACCTTGATTCTGCTGCAGTCGAGAAGCCCCGAGAGAACTCTGTCATTTCCATCTGAAGAGCGACCGAGTGTCTAAACAAAGATGCAGTGAATCTCATTAAAATTAGAGAGGTTTCGGATCTAAATGGTTGCACTCCTTTTAAAGAATAAATAGCTGCAATTTTAATCTTTCCCATGATAGAATCATCGTAGTCATTCTAGGAACTTGTGAAAAGACTCCCTGCCCGGGCTTTCAGGCAGTGCCGGATTCAAGGAATTTGGGGGGCCCACTGGAAATCATGGTGCAAAAGTCCTTCCTAGCTAGAGTTGAAATGTGTATCCACAAAAACAGGTAAAACCCGTTGAATTTTCAGTACTTGACTCAAGCTGCCCCCTTCAGATACTAACTGATATGCTATTAGTGACTGATGAGTTACCTGATGTCCTGATTTACCAACTTCCATTCCTGAACTAGCAACTTTGGGTACCAATTCTGCACGTTTCATCACGATTTTTCAAGTTATCGACTCGATTTTCGCTATTTTTCTGTACCGATTTACCAGTCGGTAATCAGTAAATCCGTAATGATGATTCCCCATTTTTCAGGTATTTGGGTCCCCAATCAGCGCTCGGCTAGCCCTTCGGGGTGCCTGACCTGGCACCTGAAATTGCCGGTATTCCCCATGGGGAATAAATTGAGTACCCCTTTCAACTCTATTCTCAACATAGGTATGTTGGACAGTCATCCTTGTTAAAGAAACGGGGACAGAATAAGCGTTCCATTTGTAGGGGTGTCGCTCCCTTGCCACTAGTCCAGGGGGACACCAAGTGTCTCTTATTTTAAGGCATGTCCCTTATTTAATGGAGCATCTCTTATGTCAGATGCCTACATATCTAGGACACATAATGGACTTCCCTTGTGTACCATTTGTAATCACTGGGGATATACTGATGTGCAAAGGGTACAAATAAAATCAGCCCACGAACTGTTAATGACTTAGGAAGCCATAGCTTCAGTTTCAGAGCAAATCAAAATATTTGGGGGTACTAAGCTAGTACCTGTGTATGCATACGTTTCACAGCATGTGCAAGTAACCTCGGTAACTAGATTCTCATCGGGTTACATCCCCCCCGCATGTGCTGAATTTTTTTCTATGTGCTGCCAGGCCACTAGAGAAATAAGCCAGATGGCTCAGTTTGCTGTCCAGATTTCCACTGCTCCTTCCAGTAATGCACATGGCAGTCTGTTCTGAAGCAGATCACATGTTTTCCATAGGCGCTAGCATGCCGAAACACCCTTTTTAAAGCTTTCATTATCTTCCTTGTTTGACAACAGCCAGGACTGAATCAAATATTCATAAAGCTCATTCTCTAATTGAGATGCGATGCTGGACCCCATTTGCATTAGCAAAGGAGATAATTCAGCATATTTTTAGAGCTATTTCAGTTTCGTTAAATATTTTGTGGAAATTCATAACTTTTTTTTTTTTTAAGTTAACAATGGGTTCCTGGTAGAGCTAAAAACAAATATTCATGAAGACGGATAAGTCTATAAAGTTTGAACTATTATTCAACCCAAACCCAGCAGAACAGACATTTACCGCTATTCATTTCTGTTTTGCCAGAAACCTATTTCAGATATTTCAGTTATTCCATTTCAGTTATTTTGGTTACTTCATTTTGGCATAATTAACACTATTGTGCAAAGTAACCAAAACAACAAAATAAACAACGGGTAATTTCAGACGTTACGAGACCATAGTCAACCTCAGTGAATCCCCTGTGGTGACCGAAAGTCCCATAATGTCTGTAATGAGTTCCACCAGATGTTCACCATGGTGAACTTCCGGCGGGAATCACAATGACCATGATTCTGGACCTCCAGCCGCCCGGAGGTCCAGAATCGTGGTTAGCTGGACCATGGTCCAGGAACGGCATAACGTAATGTCTGTTACCTTCCGCTGGCCCAGATTGTGGTCCAGACCACAATGCGGGATTGGGTGCAGCGGCCAAATTGGATGCTGTGCCCTCCCATCTCCCAGAGGGCAGGCGGCCGGCGGACGACAGGGGGGCGTGGCTGTGCGGCTGCACATCGTGCCGTGCAGCCCCGCCCCTTCCCTGATGCCCTGTAGGAATCAGCAGGCACGTCTAATGAACGGCCGGACTGATTCCTGTCCGGGATCCGAAACTAATCCTGGACCGTGGTTCAATGTGGCAGGCTGAGAGGCCCATCATGTCTGAAATGACCCAAAGTAATGAGGACTGAAACTTGCCCTCACTGTTCTTGAAAACCTCACCGAGAACCAGGTTCTCGACAAGATTTTTGAGAACAAGTCGAGAATTACCTGATTCTCAACCCATTCTCACATGATTCTCAAGAGTGATGGAAGGAAAAAAACCTCTCTGTGCATCCACAAAATGGCCACCATGGCTGTTCTGTACATGTGTGCCCCTGGTGACCATTCTGCACTTGTGCAGACATTTTTAGGGTTTCGAGAATCTCACGAGATTCTCAAAAACCTCAAACACGGAGGGCGCTCTGGGTATGTGCGGGTAGCATATGCATTGGTGAAGAGCCCCTTGTCGGCCTTGCTAAAATTACTGCTTACAGGTATGTAAACAGCTCTGGAAGGACTTCATTCATGACCTGAAAGGGCAGGCTAAGTTCTGATGACCCCAATTTTTGGGGGGCGGGGGGAAGGATGTGTGTCTGATTGAAAATTACTGCATGGCCTACCTGCAAAACCCAGCTTAAGAAAGGCCTTTTCTACACGGATGCTGCTCCCCTCCCCCTGCTGTGTGTGTGTGTGTGTGGGGGGGGGGGTGTCCATGTAAAAAAGGCGGTGGGTGAGGGATGGGTGTATACTAATGGAAACACCACGGGCGGTGGGCGGGGGTGCGTGCGTGCTCCCGGTGCACACCCACCTCCACCCATCACCCACCCATGGAACCATCCGAAAAAATGGAGGAGGCTCCGTGGGTGGAGATAGGTGTGCGTCTGTGGGAATGGGAGCACACCCACCTCCACTCACTGCTGGTGCACACCAACTCCCCCATCTAGAAGCACCATGTGAAAACAACCAAAATGGTGGAAGCCGCAGTGGCCAGGGCAGGAAGCCCAGCAGTGAGAGATGGCTCTGAGTCAGACCCTCACTATGAAAACCTGCTTCAGCTATTGCAGGCACAATATACAGAGACAAAAAAAAGGACAGTGAAATAATAAAGGCAAGGATAGAGAAAATCAGTGCGTCTGTTGATACCATAAACAAAAAAATGGACAAACTTACTAAAAGTGTCTCCACCCTTGAACAACAGGCTAGTGCCCAGGAAGATGCTAATAATGAAAGAGAACAGGCGGTACAAGAGCTTACAAAAACTGTTAAATATTTGTCTTATAACGTCGAGGACTTGGAGAACTGAAGTAGGAGGAGTAATTTCAGAATCCACAGGGTCTCTGAAGGGACAGATCATGCTAGCACTATAGATTTGGTCTCCAAGATCCTGAAGGAAGTTTTTCCTAACAATACTGACCTCCACAATATTGAGTTAGAACGAACTCATAGACCATTTTCACACAGACACTCTAACACTGATAAAATGGGTGTTACATTTTATTATACATGTTTCAGGGCACCCACAGAACACACCCACAGCCCTGCAACATGTATAAATATAAAATGTAACACCCATTTTATCAGTGTTAGCATGTCTATGTGAAAAGGGTCATAGAGAACTACGTGCCAAGCCTCAAAACAACAAGAAACCTAGAACTTTCATAGTAAAACACCTACAATTTCAAAACAAGGAGTCTGTTCTGAGAGCAGCCAGAATCCAGAGAGGTCTTTCTTATGAAGGCAATAAAATAGGATTTTCCCCGGATCTGGCCAGAGAAACTCTAAATAAACAGAGGCAATGGTTTGAGCAGATGGGCATATTCAGGAAAGCTGGGATTCCAGGACATTTTTCTTTTGTATACAAAAGGCAGAGAAGATATTTCAATACAGTCCCTGAGCTGGAGAAATATATGAGGTTCCATAGGCAGGACACTTTTTCAGACGACACCAACACCTGACTTTGGGTATCTAGTGGGTTTGTTTTGAATAGTTTCAAATGGTAAAATATGAGGTTTGGGTTTTGTATTATGATCTAAATTTAGGTCTTCAGATATTGATATCTGCTTCTTTTTCTATTGATATACATTATGAATGGGACTTTCAGCTTTGGAAAGAACCAAAAGTACCTGATAATGACCATTTCAGATTAATCCAAAATTTTGATTCTTTTTCAGTTTCCGTTGTATTGGATCTTTTGCATTGATTTTTGTATTGGACTTTTAACATTGTGGTTTCTCCCCATTGACTTAAATGGGGAAACCACAATGTTAAAAATTCGATACAAAAATCAATGCAAAAGATCCAATACAACCGATACCAAAACGAGAACTGAAATACATGAGAACTGAAACCGAAAATTTTCCAAGAGTCCCACCCCTAATTATGCATACATCACTAAGGTAGAATGCTATTCCCGGCTTTTGTCACCTGATGGCAGTAGAGGCCACTATTTATGCAAGTATTTTTAGCACCATTTAAGAATCTATTACTATTTAATTAGTGGTTTGACTCATGTTGTTATTATTTTCAGAATCACAAAGCAGATTCTTAAGTTCTTTATTAGAATGTTTATATAAGATCTAAAAGGTTAATATAGCATTTTGTATTTCTATTTTCACATGATTCTCAGGAGCATTTGATTACAGTATGGTTATTGTTAGGCTGGAATTTACGTTTAATTTACATTTACATTAAGTAGCTAAATGTACATTTAAAGATAAAACAGTTTGGAATAGTGTATGCCGGGCTGGGTTGGAGACACAGACCCTCCATCGCAGCTCCTGAAATAACCCCGCCTCTTGGAGAGTATTATTCTCCAAGCAGAGTTCTTAGTTAGCTTTTTCTCTTTTATTCCATGTTTAGTTTGATGTTCATAGTAGTAAATATGACACAGTACAGGTATTTGTCTCGACCACTTATTATAAGTCTAAACTGGTGGAAGAAAATTAAGAATGGATCTCTTTGGGAGACCTTGGCTTTCTGCAGGGTTGATTTATTCATGATTCTTAAGAAAAATAGATGGATCCTTCTTTACATGTATAATGACTGATCTTGTTCTCGGTATCTTAAACATAAGAGGACTAAATTGTCCTATCAAAAAAAAGAGGTTTTGGCATTTTGTGAGTGCAACCAAGATAAATGTAATTGCTGCTCAGGAAACCCAGATTGGCCGCTGTGCCTGCCCGTCTCCCGGAGGGTGGGCGGCCGGAGGGGCGTGGGGGGGTGGGGCTGTGCAGCTGCATTTCTCATCATGCAGCCCCGCCCCCTCCCCACACAGCCCCTCCCCGATCCTCCTCCAGAATCAGACCAGAACATCTAAAGGACTGCCGGCCTGATTCCTGACTGGGATCTGCAATGGATCCCAGTCCGTGGTTAAGCATGGCGGGCCCATCACGTCTGAAATTACCCACAAATATAATTGAAACAATTAAAAATAATCCATAATATAAAAAAGGGGTTAATTAAACAATACAAAACAAATGATAAAAGATGTAAAAGCCCCTGGGAAACACCCATTCCCCACCCCCCTACCCTTAGAGGGTTAATTAATACCTTTGAGACAGACTGAGTCATTAAACAATTGAAATTTGTGGAAGAATTTTATTTTGAAAAAAGTAATGTAGCCGACAGAATATTAGTGTGGCTTGTCAAAAAGGAAAAAAGTCTCGATCCCTTACATCCAAGATAGCTCCCCGCATACCATACTAACAGAGGATAAAATGAGGGCTCACATCTTACAATTGTATGAAACTCTATACCAATCTACAAGGCCCAAAGAGGAGGATATAAATAGTTTCTTTAAAGATGTAAAAGTACCCCAATTAAATAGACAACAAGTGGAGATTCCTAACACTCCTATTTCTCAGGAAGAAGTAGAAAATAGTATAAAGGGCCTCAAGAAAAATATCCCACCCCACCCCCCTGGCCTGATAGCTATCTGTCAGAATTTTTCCAAATGCACTTGGTTTTAGTCTCACCTCTGTCAACCAGAGTATTTAACACCTTTTTAGACTTGCAATGTATGTCTCTGACTTTTTATGAGGCAAATGTGGCTCTTTGACCCAAAGCTGGGGGAAATGTAGATTATTTCTCTGGATATCGCCCCATATCTCTATTAAATACAGATGTGAAAATATTTACCAGTATCTTGGTCACAAAACAATAAGAATTTATCAACCTTGGGTGAAAACAGACATGACGCTAACCACCCTTTAACCACCTTTGGTGGTCATTTATGCATGTTTCAGGGCTGCATAGGGCACCAGTACAGCCCTGCAACATGCATAAATAACCACTAAGGGTGTTTTCAGACATTACGGGGCCGCTTGGCCCTGTACCGAAAACAACCCATTCATTCCCCGCCGGGGTCACCCCGTCACGCCATATCAGACGTGCCGGGGGGATCCTGGTGGGGAATCTGGGAGGGGGCGGGGCTGCACGGCGCAATGTGCGGCCGCATGGCCCCGCACCTCCACGCACCCCACCGCCCGCCCTCCAGGGAGACGGGAGGGTGGCGGGGCCAATGCGGCCGCCGCGTCGGGCCAGATGAGCCATGGCCCAGGATCCCGCCGGAGATCCCGGGCCATGGCAATCGGCCAGACGTTACTTTTTTTTGGTCCCCGCTGGGGATCTTTTTGACCACGCTTCCCGGGACATTCCCCCGGCTATCCCGGGAAGCGTGGTTCAAATTGACCCCTTGCGGGTATTAACCGTGGCGAACATCTGGCAGCCGCCAAACAGACGTTCGAGACACAGTGACCACAGGTGGGTATTCACCGTGGTTCACTGTGATCTCGTAACGTCTGAAAATACCCACTAAGAGTGGTTAAAGGGTGGTTAGCATCATGTCTGTTTTCACCCATTATTATATCTCTGGATCAAAGTTGATTCATTCGAGGTAGGTTCGGGATAAACAATATCCGAAAAGTGGTCATTGTTATCCATAAGATTAGACAAGATAAGATTACCACAGAGGTGAACTCCCTCAACGCCGATAAAGCTTTTGATCGATGTGAACATAAATTTATTTTCCAAACCATGAAGGCTATGGGCATCAAGGGAAATTTTCTGCAATGGACTAAAATTTTGTATAGAGCCCCAACTGCAAGACTCAGTGACTTGTAAAGGGCCAGATTTCTGAGACTTTCCAATTGAAATGCAGCATGAGACAAAGGTGCCCACTTTCACCTTTTATGTTTAATATTGCTCTAGAATCCCTGACGGCTGTCATTTGTCAGAAACCTAAAAAAACAGGAATTAAATATGGTGATGGTGAGCATTGTATGCACTGATGATATGACATTGTTTATATCAGACTTAGACAATTTTCTCCCAGAATTGCTTAATTATTAGATAACTTTGAAAAAAATTCAGGTTATAAAGTTAATGTGCAGAAATCACATGTTATTATTTAATTAATCAGATTTGTCCATTAACTTAATCCAAAATCTCCCCTTTGAGGTACAAAAAAAATTGCTTGAAAAATTTGGCAGTCATGATCACTAAGAATGCCTCCATTTGTTCAAAGAAAATTATTTACCTTTCTTGTCTGATCGGAGACTGAAGATGGAAATCTGGCATAAGTTGTAATGTTCCTGGACAGGAAGAATAAACCTGATCAAGATGATGGTTCTACCCAAATTGTTATATACAATTATTTATTTATTTATTTATTTTCTTACATTTATGAGTCACCCCATATGCCTACGGCATCCCGGGGCAACGTACAATTAAAAAATTCATAAAAACATTTACTTTCTTTAAAACATCAACAATTAAAACATCCAGGGATAAGAGAAAAATAAAAAATAAGGGCAGGGAGAGTAAATTATGGTACTACCAATAGAGTTACCAACTTATTTTTATAATGCAAGTAATAAAACCATTTTCCAAATTATCTGGAACAGAAAGAAACCTCACCTTAGAAGATCAATACTTTTAACACCATCAGAAAAAGGAGGACTAGGCACCTCAAATATAAATCTTTATGCTTGGGCATCTCTGCTCAGGTCAATTAAATGTTGGTATTCTTATTTAAAAGACCCCATCTGGATTTAGGCTGAAAAACACTTGTTACAGGTTACAGAATTTAAGACCTTTTCTGATCAAGATGCATTGGTCATCTTGATCAGAAGTGATCAATCAGAAGTGACCCAGGTCCTGCAATCTCGGTGCTTTCCCAGTGCCTGGAGGCAATGGCTGATTGGATGTGGCAGAGCATACTGAAACTGAATCCCAATAAGAACGAGGTGATGTTGGTGGGTCAGGCGGCTTGGGTGATGGCTCCCCTTATTGAGGGGTTCTGTCCCCCACTGGCTCCCCAGGTCCGGAGCTTGGGAGTCCTGTTGGACACCAGCCTTTGGCTCGATTGCCAGGTAGAGGCAGTAGTGAAGGGAGCCTTTCGCCAGCTACATCTTGTGAGGAGGCTCAAGCCATATGTTTCAGACTCAAACCTGGCCACCCTCATCCATGCGTTCATCACCTCGAAGCTGGATTACTGCAACGCACTCTACGTGGGGCTTCCCATGGTGATGGTTCGGAAGCTGCAACTGGTGCAGAATGTGGTGGCCCGTCTTTTGACAGGGATGGGCCATATGGAGCACATAACACCAGTGCTCTGAGCTCTGATTCCAATTCAAGATGCTGGTTTTAACCTTTAAAGCCCTACACGGCTTGGTCCCCTTCTATCTGAGAGACCACCTCACTCCTTGGGTCCTGAGGCGATCTTTGTGGTCCACCGGGGTGCCTTCTTGGAGGTCTCCCAGGTTAGCCGGGGGACCACAATGGAGAGGGCGTTCTCGGTGGCCACACCATGGTTGTGGAACTACCTCCCAGAGGAAGTTAAGCTGACCCTGGGTCTGCTGGCCTTCTGCCGGGCCTGTAAGACCTGGCTTCGGAGAAGGAAGTGGGTAGGGTGGAGGTGGAGGGGGGTTAGTTTTTCACTATTCTTATCTTTTTTAACTGGTTTTAGTTTTCCTTTTTGTCTATGTTTTTACTGTATTAATTGTATGATTTTAAAATGTGGAAGTTGTGAGCTGCCCCGAGCAGTCTGTTGACGGGAGGGAGTGGGATATAAATTTTAATATAAATAAATAAATCACCCATTTATTGGTTATTCATTTAAAATTTGGGAAATATGTAAAAATAAATTGAAAATTACTCAAGGGAAGGTTCCATGTGTATCAGTGCTTAATAAAGTTCAAGCTTTCACTACTAAAGAAAGGATCATACTAACCAGATGGAAGAAAAAATGTATATGTTTAGCGTTACATATATTTGTAAATGAACAAATGAAAACTAAGGAGAACTTAGGCCATTTTTACATGGAGACACCAGGTGGGGTGGGGGTGTATGAGCACGCTCGTGCGTGTGCGGTGGGTGAGTGGGTGGGGCATGCACATGGCCACAAATGCATCCCCATTTACCCCTAAACATGAAGCAACCTCCGTTTTCCCCGGTTGCTCCATGAATGGGGATGAGTGGGGATGCGTGTTAGGTGGCGGCGCGCATGCATCCCCACTCACTGCACGCCGTACCCATCACATGGGCCTCTCCCATTCATGAACACGCTGCATGTTCCTGAGTGGGAGAGGCCTGTGTAAGAAGGACCTTAGAGACAGTAATTAAAGAGAGGGTGACCAATGGTTATATAATATATAGATTATTCATTTCCTATAAGCACAAAAAATGTTATACAATGGATGTACATACACTGCTGTATGAGCAGGAGAGTGAGGGGTAAAAAAGTTGTGAAATAAATAAATAAATGTACATGCATTGGAGAAAACCTTATTTTTAGACATGTATCCTTTCAAATTACTATTCCAGATGTATAAGTCACTCCAAGAGGCATTTCACCCTCTGGATACAGAGTACCTTTCTAAATGGAGTGATGACCTTGAGTTTATTGTTACCAAAACTGAGATGATGATTATTATTCATTCAGCTTTTATGCTGCCCCCTCCTGTCACAGGCAGCTCGGAGTGGCATACGTACAACAATAAAACACACAAAACATCTAAAAACAATTTAAAACAATAATACATAAAAGCAGTAATAATACCCCATCTAACAACCCACCCCACCCTCCCCTTCCCCCTCCCCAAAGGCCAGGCAGAACAGCCAGGTCTTAAATTGTCTACAAAAAGAGGGGAGGTCTGCAGGCAGATGGACCTCCAATGGGAGGGCATCCACAGCCGTGGTGCGGCCACTGAGAACGCCCTCCGCATGGTCAACACCCGAGACACTTGGGCATCCCGCAGGAGGGCACTGTCTCCCCGATGACCGCAGGGGCCGATCCAGAACCCGGGGTTTGAGGCGGTCTCTGAGGTATGTTGGGCCAAGGCCATTTAGGGCTTTGAAGGTAAGATGACCCAAATTTGGGAACAAATGTTTAAATGTGCCTCTTCCCTGATGTTACCATAAATTAACCTTAAATTAAATTGACTACAAGGGTCTACTTCACACCAGTACACATTCACAGTATGAACTCAGGATACTCCCCCCTCTGTTGGAGAGGTTGTGGATTAATTGGTACTTATCTGCATTGCTGGTGGCATTGCCCCATAGTATTGAAATTCTGGAACAACATATGTCAATGCATTCTTTGACACATCTCCCTGAAGGTCAATCTAACTCCTTAAAAAAAAACCAAAAACCTGAAAGTTTGGGGGAAAATTGAAATATATGCAATACTTACCTTCTTATCAGATCTAAATTTACTCTACTACTTTAAGAACATAAAATGTATTATGTATAACCTAGTTAGCACATACCATTGTAATATTTGCTTTATTTATGAAATAATTTTATTTGAACAATAATTACAAACAACAATAATATGGTCATTTTACATTTTTATATATCAATGTTAGAGATGGAGTTACAAGCTGCTCCACTCTAAGGTACTTAAGCATATCGGACCTTTTGCCAGTTCATGAGAAGTAGGAAAAAAATTAAAATTGGAAATAGAAACCATCTACATTGCAGTAAACAAAAGGAAGTTTTTATTATCTGGACTCAGAAAGTCTCCTCCATAAAGTCAGCATGCTCTGGAAACAGAAGAAACTCATATTTTTAGACAAAAAGCTCAGAAAAAAGCATCCCTTTAAAGGCTGGAGACAAAACTGCCACATGAAGCCAATATCATGTCATTTAAACAATCTCAAAAATATCCTTGAAAATACTAGCCTCACAAGTTTCTTTGTCTAATCAGACTCAGTTTCTGGTATAGCAATAGTTTCTGATTCTGAACCTTCATTTTTATCTTCATGGACTTCAGAAAACCGAACATATGCATGGATTCAAACAAACTTCTCTACTCTTTCACATTAATTATTATTATTATTATTATTAGCATTAGCATTAGCATTAGCATTAGCATTAATATAGCACCAGCGATGTACCTGGCACTTAACAAAGAATAAGATAGCTACGGTCCTTGCCCGAGAGCTTACAATCTAAAGATAGGGGGAGGGGAGAATGGGAAGGGGGAACAGAGGGAGAGGCAAGGGATGCAACATTCATGAGGATGCAAGAGCTCAGGTACACGTTCTTGGCTTGGTTACAGTAAATTGGGAGTTTGCAGATAACAGGTGGGGGATAATCCTGGGTGGGGATGATTAGCAGGAGTTAGGAAGGGCGGAGCGGAAGAGGTGGGTTTTGAGGAGGGACTTGAAGGTGTGGAGGGTGGGGGCAAGGNTGGGGGATCAGGGGAGGTGTGGGAGGGTGAGGGAGGGGATGGAAGATGAGTGGAGTGCTCGAGCAGGGGTTTGGAGGGAGATCAGGGCAGAGAGGTAGGGGGGAGCGAGGTTGTGAAGGGCTTTGTAGGTGAAGACGAGGAGCTTGTGCAGAATACACTCAGGAAGAGGGAGCCAGTGGAGAGAGGAGATTTCGTGTGTGTTTGATTTGCTGTGTTATATAGTTATTAGAAATCATTTTGAGGGAGCAGAGGGCAACTGTAACAAACAATATTTGAAAACCTTGTCTTAAAAAGCATGTCGTTCATCATTCTAAAAGAAAATATTTCATGAGGTTTTTTCTATTTTTCCAAAAATTTCAAATTTTTCCATTGGAAAAAAAGGGGGAAAGTCCTTGAAAAAAATTAGAAAAAAAACACCCCCATCCCGCCCCAAAACCTGTGGGTTTTTTTCCTGGGCCTTCACATCTCAAGCTGGAACTGACTTACAAAATCCCTGTGCCATGATCAACAGGATTAGAAGAGCTCAAATCTCAGCACTGCACAAGACTAGGGCTGATGCAGCAGCAGCTGTTACCGTGTCGTGATTCCATTCCGCCATTTCAGAATTACCCGCGCCACACCACGGCTTTTCTGTGGACATTCCGCTAATTCTGCCGGCATTCTGCAAATTGCGGAACTGCAGAAAAATTGCGGAAACTGTCGGAAAACCACTGTTCTGTTATTTTGTGGAGCTGGTGGAATGGCGGAAGTAGTGAAAATGTCATGTTTCTGCTATTTTGCAAAGCCTGTGGAAGTAGCAGAATGAAATTAGCAGAACTGCGGAAGTAGCGGAATGAAACTAGCGAAATGATAGCCTCTGCCATGCCGTACCACTAATTGCAGAAACGCTGTTTCTAGCGGAAATAGCTACTGCTGCGACATTCTGCTACAGCCCTACACAGGACTTCCTTCCCCTCTGCAGTGTGGGGCTGTTCTAATTCACCCCTGCCCCCAGACCACACAGCTGTAGCAGACTGGTGCCCACTGGAATACAACTTGCATGGCCCCAAACAAAATTTTAATCAACAGTCATCATTGGGTGTTTTCAGATGTTACAAGATCACAGTCAACCACAGTGAACCACACACAACCCCGTAGCAGGGCCAAAGGACCCCGAACATCTGTTTGGCGGTCGCCAGATGTTCACTACAGACAATCCCCAGCAGGGGACAAAACTAACCACTCTTCCAGAGCTTCAGCCTGGACCATCTCCGAAAGGGTGGTCAAAGCAATTCCCACCGGGAAACAACAAAATGTAATGACTGAACAGCAACCACCAGCCGGAAACAATCAAAACGATTCCCAGCCGGGGACAATGCACACAGCATCGCTGCCAGGCAATGAGTAACAACACAGGCCGGGGAAAGAGATTTAAAGGGCACCCAGCAGCAGGGGAACGTGGCAGGATGGAGCAAGGCAGAAGGGAGAGGAGAGCAGAGGGCGAGCGATCAAAGGAGGGGGAGGAGGAGGTGCAGGCGGAGGAGGTGGTTGTGCTGCACATGGAGGCAGTGGAGGGACAGCAGCAGCAACATCCAGGACAGGCTGCCCCAGAGCCAGCAACTGGCTCGGGAGAAGGGGAACCCTGGAAATGGGTAAGGGGAGCGAGGAGGGGCAGTGGCACAGGGGCACCAAGGGGGGTGAGTGGGCCGTCAGGAAGGGGGAAATGGGGAGGGCCACAGGGCTGAGGCAACCCAGCAACCAACCGCCCCCCCTTATGACCCACAGACACGGAAATGGGCCTGGGAGCCCGAGCCCCCGGAGGCGATGGGCGGAGAGCATGCAGAGGAGGAGGACCAGGAGGGCCCACGTGGGAGATGGCTGTACCACTGAGGGGGGCAATGGGGGCACAGGGAAACCCAGGACTTCATCAGGATCTGAGGGATCCTGGAGCAGCAGCTGGAGCTAGCGGTGAACCAGAGGAATAAGCATGTGTACCAGGAGATCATGCGAGACATGGAGGCAGCGTGGCACCACAGGACCATGGCCCAGTGCCACTCACAGGTGAAGACGCTCAAGAGGAGATACAAGGCCATCAAGGACAACAACCGGCGGTCCGGGCATGGAGCCCAGACTGCCCCCTACTATGATGCCCTGGACCGCATCCTCCACATAAAGGGGTCCATAGTCAGCCTTGTGGGGAGTACCGTGGTCCAAGGCAGGGAACAGGCCAATGTACCCCCCTTCCCTTGCCACCCCACTCGAAGGCACTGGCTCCAGGGCCCCGCCCCCCAAGAGGAACACCCCTGGACCTCGGGGAGTAGCAGGCCCCCCTCGCGCACCAGCCCCGAGAGCTCCCAGCCAATCCCCATACCAGGAGGAGCCCAGGCCAGCACACCACTAGCCCTCAGCCAAGGGACACAGGAGGACCCCAGTAACACTGAGGGACCAGCCTCAGAGGGCTCCGAGACCAACATCGAGGGTAAGCACGTGGGTGGGACGGGAGACAGACTGGAGGGGATGGCCCGAGGGAAGAAGGGGGGGACACTGGCCACGGGGCCAACCCCAGAAACCCCTGACACCCCAGACCATGGAAGGGGGCCCGGGGCCCACCGGGGGACACATTCAGCCTACTCCCTCCCACCCTCTCCCATATCCTTACAGGTCACAGCACGCCCCGGCACCTGGGACAGGCTGGCAAGGGGAATGGCAGTGAGCAGCCCCAGGAGCAGCCAGAGGTCCCAGGTGAGGCAACGCTGCAAGTGGGGAGAAGCGGAGGCCGCGGGAGCCTGGGCGGGGGACCCGGCCCGCGTGGTGTGGGGGAGGGGGACGGGTGCAGGGGAATGCTGGGGGAGTGCTCCAGCCAGCCACCCAAAGGGGGGGCACATGAGTATGACCCCCCAGCCACGGCATGGGATGGGGGCAGGTGGCTGGGGTGCCTAACCAACCCCCTACTGTGCACCCCAACAGGGTGACCCACTGGGTCCCAGCAAGCCAGCCCCGTGCCCCCAGCTCAGTGGATGAGGGAGCATCGTGCACAGGTACGGCACCGGAGGAAGAAGCAGGCAGAGGATATAGTCCACACCACCACCGAGCAAGGCGAGCAGATGATTGCTGCCATCGACCACATGGAGGCAGCCACCGAAAGGGCCATGCAGCAAGAGGAGGCAAGGGACCAGAGACTGCAGGTGGAGGTGCGCCTCAAATGGAGACAGGAGCACCGGGAGCACAACAGGCAGGTGGAGGTGTTCGGGTGACTGGAAGAGGCCATTGACCGGATGGTGAGGGAGCACTCCGCCAAGACGGACTGGTCACATGACACTGGCACCTCGCTGCTGCTGCACGCAGGGATCACGAGCGCCTACGTGATGGCCGCTGCCCGCCGGGCAACCTGCCTGCCCCGGCCCCGATTCTGAGCCCCTTGGCACTCCCACCGCCTCCACCACTGCCCTAGCTGCCGGCACACCCGCAGGGCCCGAGCATCTACCTACCAGTCCCTGTAGGCCTCCAGAGGTAGCAGACACCTGGGGGGGCCCTCCGGCCCTGGGTCCGCTCTCCTTCCCAACAACGCCTGCCCCTCAGGACACCGAGATGTCCCAGGACACTGTCGGGGACACGGACAGTGGTGAGGGGAGCTCCCAGAGCTCCACGGCAGCTACAGGGCAGCCGAGAGGGAGGCCCCGGAGACATGCAGGTCATGGGGGGAAGGGTGGGAAGGGGGTGATCAGCCTGAGGGGGGGGAATGGCACTGGGAGGTGGGTGGTGGTGATGGTGGTGGTGGTGGTGGGAACTGTAGGATGTATGCACAATAAATTCACGGGCACCACAGTCGCAGCCCTTGTTCTGTTCACAGGCCCGGGGCTGGGGGCAGGTGGGCATCTAGAAGTGCACCCAGGGTGCTGGTGGGGCCCCGGGATTGTGGGGATGGTGGTGTGCAGCCTCACGCCTCATCCTCCTGGCTGATCCACCTAGCCAGGACAGCACGGATCCACTTTGCGTATCGGTACTCCCACAGGTTCTCAACGTTCACGTAGAGAGGCATAGGGTCAGGAGGGCGCCGGGGCATGGTGTAGTCGAGGACTGCCCCATCGGTCTCGCACATGTTGTGCAGCACACAGCAGGCTTCGATCACCAGGGCCGAGGTCTCCACCGTGTAGTCCAGGTGGCCCACGAGGCACCTCCAGCACTGCTTGAAGGCCCTAAAGGCCCGTCGACCACGGTCCTTCTTGCACACAGATGGGTATTGTACAGTGCCTCCACAGGGTTCCTGGCAACTGGGTATGCCTTCATCAGCCAAAGGGTGAGTGGATAGGCCGGGTTCCCCAGGATGCAGCAGGGGGGCATCAGCACTCTCTCGATCCGGGTCATCCGCACGTCCGCAAAGTCCCCGTGGTACATTCGGACATAGAAGGGAGAGATGGTCATGATCCGGGCATCATGGCTGTGCCCAGAATGGCCCATGTAAATGTCTATGAACCACCCCCGGTGGTCCACGACTGCCTGCAGCTGCAGGGAGTGGTACCCGTGTTGGTTGACATATTCCACGACCTCCCCATCCGAGGGGTGGAGGATCTCTATGTGGGTGCTGTCCACGGTGCCCATGCAGTTGGGGAATCCTCCAGCTGCGAAGCTGGCCATCATGACCTCCTGGTCCACCAGCTGGATTGCTCGGTCCAGGAGCATGCCCTCCACCACCTCACAGATGTCTCGCAGGATCCCGGTGATGGTTCTCACCCCAATGCCAAAGTGCTGATAGATGGACCATCAGGAGTTAGGCGTTGCTAGGGTCCAGTCCCCGATGTCCACCTGCTGGACCATGGGAATGGGGGCCCACATGGGGGTGTGCTGCCACTCCACCCAGGGCGTTAACAGCTCCGCAAGCCGCAGGAGGATGCACCTATCAATGCGCTCTCCAGGCCGCCTCGTCCCAGTGAGCCAGCGCCCTGGACAACCACCCCTGTGCCCGCTCAATGGCCCATACCCTCCGGGCAATGGACATAGCAAGCAGGGCTGCATGCCCCATGGTCTCCCTCCACCATTGGAGCTGGCTGGCCACCTCGCGGAGTGCAGCAACCCACTCCCGGGCACGTATGAGGGCCTGTCGGGCCATCCCAGACACCAGCTGGGCCCTGAGCCGGGCCAGGGAGCGCCTGCACCCTTGGTGGGCTCATCAGGCTCCAGTGGCGCTCCTGGCCATGCTCACCCACAGCCTGGTGGCCAGGTGCACCTCTGTGGTCTGGATGCACAAGAGGTCGGTGTGCGCATGGTACCACTCTACACAGATTGCTAGGTGTATCCCACAGGCACCCAGCCATCCCAGCTCCATGGTGAATGGTGCCCAGGGTGGGTTGCTACCGCAGCTGTTATAGGCTGAGGCATGTGTCACCCCACCCCCAGGTCGTGACGTGGCATCCGGCCGGGGGGTCCCGAGTCGCCACTGGTGGCCCCCCCGGGCCGACTGGGATGGCTCCTGCAGGGTGACCGGGGCAGGGAGGCAGTAGGCAGCCCATTGTGCACACCTGCAGTCCCTGCATGGGGCCTGTCACATGGATCAGCCTTCGCACGGGCATGTGCGGGCAGCAGCTGCATTCCTGGTGTCATCACCTCCCACCTCTCTGTGTTGGCTGCCTGTTGTCCTCACCACCCTGATCTGTGTGTAGGCTGTCCTGTATGTGTGTTCAGTTCCAGCAGCTGGGCTGGGTCCGCACCCCACGCCTCTCTCATCTGCCGTGCCATGTTGCGGCTTGTGGCCTTATCACTTGGCCTTGGAGCTCCCCTGATTTCCCCTCCCATCCTTCCAGGGATAGTGGGGCCCCTCTTTCCTTGTAGTTACTATCCGCTGCTTGCTGGACCATGGCTGGCAGCATTTCCCCAGGGCTCACAGGCCTCACCCTGCCCGGTGCCCCCCATAGCTGGACCTTCCGCGAGACGATGGCCCTGTGTGACCTGTGGCATTCCCCAGCCATGCAATTGCTCCTGAGCTGCCTGGACAGCCTAACAGGTGCCTATGCGAGTCTAAGCTCCAGTCTGTGCTACTTTGGCTATGAGGCAAGCGCCCGCAATTGCCAGCTGCATGCGCCGACACTGGACCTGCGTCCCTTTCCCGATGGGCACATCCTGGAGATGAGGTGCTCGCATGTGGGGGGGTGGTCTGCAGCGGAGACTGTGTCTGCTCTCTGTGTGTGCAGCCTGGCCACCTACATGGCCTGTCTGGCGGAGGGGGGACCTGCCCTGGCTGTGTCCTTCTTTGACTGTGTTCACGGGACCCATGGGTACCAGAGGTTGCTTGGAGTGGTCTATCACCACCTGTTGGAGCTCGGTGACCTTCTGTGGACCCCAGCTGCTGACTATGGCTTGTCAGAGCCCACCGGAGTGGAGCTGATGGCTCTGACTGGTGTGTGGTCCCGAACCGATGTCCAGGTGGGGCTCGCCATGCAGGATCCCTTTGAGGCGTACTACCTCATCGCCCACCACATGTCAGCACTGGGATACTGTCAGGGCATGCTTCAGTGGCCCCACTACCTGCACCTGGCAGGCCACCCAGCCCCAGGCCACTTTGTGGTCCCCTGCAGCTGGCTGTGAGGCCCCCTGTACCTTCCGGGCCCTAGTTTCTGGCCCCGCTGTGAGCTCCCACCTCCACCCTGCTGCCATGGATCACTGCCTGCTCTCTCCATGATGTCCCGGGCTCACTGCTGTGCTGGCTGGTTCCTGGGGTTCTGCAGCCCCTGCCTGTGCCTCTAGGCCCCCTCCACGCCCCCCCCGTACGCCTCTGCAACCGGTGTTCCCCTCCATGGCTGACTTCTCCTGTGGCTGTGTCCTGTTCTCTGAGCCGGCACCCAGCACCTTGGGTGCTGCTGTCCTTCATAGTCTGGCTGTGATCCCTCCTGTCCCCATGCCCCCCCAACCCCCCGAGTTGACTCTGTGACCATGGGGCTCTGGGGCCACCGGACTGCACTTCCCGGCATCCTCCCAGAGGGGGGGTTGGATCGCCTGCTCATCTCTTTGGCTCTGGCTCACCTCCATCACATCCATCCCATCCATCGCACCCTCGCCGGCACATGGGGTCCTTGTCAGCCTCCTGGACCATTCCTGGGCCACTCCCTGGTCCATGTGGCCTCCCCCTGTGCCTGTGCTCTGCCCCTGAGGGGTCCCCCCATGCCGGGGCTGCCTGTGTAGCTGTGGCGTTGCCCGTGCTGCCTGTGCTGTTGTCGGGGTTCTGGATGCCATTCCCCGTGTCCTGCCCTGGCCCTGGGCCAGTCCCTCCTGCTTCCCTGGCCCCAGGTCCCCCCCCTTTGCCCGTGGTGCCATGTGTGTTGGCCGTCCTGCTGTGTTCCCCCTTCCCTTCCTTTCCCATGCAGGTGTGTTCACACCTGTGCATGTGATTGTGCTGTGTGTTCCACTGTGACCTCGTTTTCCCAGTGCCTGTTGTGTGTGCTGCCTCGGTGACTCTTCTCCCTCCTCCCCCTCCCTTCCCATTTCCCTGGTGTGGGCATTTCCTTTTGGCCCTTCAGGCTTCGTTTGCCCTCAGTCGGCCATGTCTGCCTCCTGCCCCTCCCCGGTGCCTTCTGGGTGTTTTGACCATGGCCCGGAATTGGCGTCACGTCTGTTGCACTGCCCCGGTCTGTGGTCTGTCGGCCTGATTCCCTTCTGTGGTCCCAATCCTGTCACGTCTGTTTGGGGCCTTCCTAGACCATGGGGGGGTGGTTGGTCGGCTCGCCACCGCTTGGAATCAACTGTGGTGAATTGGGAGCGCGTAATGTCTGAAATCACCCATTGTAGACTGGGCTCAGAAGCAGCCAAGCCTTTCAGGGCAGAGATGCCATCAGGTAATACCACGGTAGTCTGGCGGAACTAGGCTGGTACAGGAAAGATTTTGCATGCTAAACTTTGTAGGGGATGAAGGATCCATTCCATGATCCTAGCTACTTATTCAAGAGCAGCCACTGTTCATAACAGATCTAGATAAATCCATTCCAGGTTTTAAATTGGATCAAGAAGTAGGGGGCAGTCAGGAGATAGGCAGCAGTTAGCAAAGGCTGTGTGATCAGCAAGAATAAAGTTGCCTGCCTATTTTAACCTAAGAAGACTACAGCATCTTTTGGGGACTCTTCTTGTACACAATTTTAAACTTATATTCAATTTTTTAAAAAAGAAAACTACAGCATCTGTCATTCATTTCAGAAGCTTCCATCATGCTGAGACACAACAGATTCCACATCACTTCAGCCAACAAGTCCGCCTGCCCCAAACTTCCCAGGTAATTAATTTACTCTCAAGCACACACATTTTCTGAAAGACCAAAAGCATAATAATAATAATAATAATAATAATAATAAACTTTATTTGCCATGACATGTAGTCGCTGGCATACATCACATCCCAATAATACAAATACAAGTACAAATATCAACTTTAAAAATTTGTCAACAACAATACAAAATTAGCAACCAAAAAATTCCCCTTTACCCGCCTATATATAAAAAGTAAATCCCCCCGCATAGAAGGGCACCACTCCTGGGCGACCACAAGATGATTTAAATTTTACGGTTTCTCATAAGTCAACAATAGACTGAAATGATCAGTCTCAAAGCTAGGGTGTATTTCCAGCCTCTGGATCCTTGACAAGAATGAAGGGAAAACCAGAAAATAGTCAATAGTACTTGATCCACGCTGGAAGTGGAAGGTATAGTGCCCTCCCTATCACCTTCCGTCCTCCCATTCAGGATCACCAACCCCAAACTGTTTCAGACCACCAGCATTGGCATTTTCCCTTTTATCCTGAACTCTTCGAGGGGGAACCAGAGTAGCTCTAGAATTTAGCCACCCACTGGGGAGGCCCTGCCACTCACCCACCCTAGCATTAAAATCTCCGCCCAAAACTAGGGCAGTATCCAGGAACATCTCTCTGGCTATTTGAGTTTCATAGAGAATTGCATCCCATAGCTCCTCACTAAAAAAAAAAAAACAAAAAAAAAACAACCCAGATCACTAAAAAAACCTAAATAAAAAAGGAGAAACATACACCTTCCCAATCAGCAGAGCATCACCCCAGGAAAACTTACAGTAGTAAAGGGAAAAATATGACTTAAAATGATTTATTAACTTTAAAATAACCATATTTGACGGATTAGAGAACAGAAGAGCCAAGCCGCCACTTGGCCTCCCAAAGTCCTTATCTGATATTGCAGCCAACGAATGGACTTGCATCCCCTCAACCTGGATATCATCACGAGCCCAAGTCTCCTGAAGCAGCCAAATGTCACAAGTCCGAAGGAAGCAAAGGAGTTAATTATCCTGCTGACGGACCTGCCAGCCAGAAACATTCCAGGAGGCAATCGTAACAGCAGGTTTCAGTGGTTGTCATGAGGAGCTTCTCAGATGGCTCGCCGCCGCCGTGGGATCGGTTACCACAAGAGCCTCCTGGACAGTCACCACAAGGTCAGTACCAACATCAGACCTTTGCATTACTTGCCCACCTACCTCCAAAGGAGGCAAATCACCCAACAATACCAATGAGGAGGCTGATTGATCTTCACCTCCCACCCAACGGGAGGGCCTCTCAGCTTGTTGTAATGCCATTTGCCCCCTCCTAGGGCCGGGGTGCTGTAACAAAGAGGGCCCTTGGACTTGAATTACTGAGGCCTCAGGTCGACCTAAGGAGACACCATCATCTCCCTCTATAGGGGGGGTATCAGTAAGTGACTTACTTAGCGGGGGAATTAAATTCTCATGTACTAATTTCTGAGAGTTTCTCAACGGGGGAGCAGCCAATTTTTTATTTGAGGCTAAAGGAACCCTGGCATCAGAGTGTAAAGGACCAAACTTCAGTTTTGACATCTGTGAATACAAATAGTCAAGTCTGGACAGCAAACTGAGGTCTACCCCTCCAGGTACGTCCTTCAATAAGGAGGCACCTTGCCTACCGAAGGGCTGATCACGCCTTGACGGAGAATGGACCATGGCCTGACACTCCACCATGTTGGTTTCCATAGCAGACCCATCCCCACCTAGGGGGCGGTTGCTGCTAGTCTTTCCCATTAAATCGTAAACCTTTTGCTTAGGAGGATCTCCCGCTGAAGGCACCCGTACTCCCTCCAACTCTCCTAGTTCTAGAGCCGCTAAATTAAGTTGATCCGTGCCAGATGGAATAGGCTCCGGCCTATAAGGCTGCGCTGCCTTCCCTCCCATCGGAACAATTCTGCCATCATTTGATTGAAACACTTTTGATGTAAAAACTGACCTCTCCTCCAAGGACTGTCTTGCCTCCCAAATGGCTGACACGGTTTCAGGGGAAACAAATGTAATATTTACCACCTGTCTATCTCGAAATATCATTAGATGATCCATTGACTGTATATAAGACCTGGTATTTGGAATATGCCTCATTACCGGGAAATTTAGCAGAAGTCTAAGATGCTCTGCTGCATCGAGAACAGTGTTCCACAATGGGGCACAACTGCCATATAAAGGTAAAATGGTGAAAATTAAATTAGACGGTAAAAGGCTATACGAGACTATCTGATATGGCACAGGGGGAAGATGAGACTCATAAGGGGCACTAGATCTTTTCTCTCCATCCAAATGCAAAGCATTTGAAAGGACCCCTGAGTTGGGGCCCACTGGGGGGGGGTGAGGATGAGCCCCCAAAGGCAAATCCCTAGTCACCGGGGGGTGACAAAGACCCACCCTCACGGCTTTACATTTTGGAGCTTTATCCACCAGTGCCATTGCATCTAATTTTTCATGAATATGCTGCACTTGGGTACACATAAATTTAATAGACTGGGCAGTTACCTGTACATGGGTAGCAAGAAATTCTGTTAGAAACCCATTTCTCTGAACAGCACTAATATGTGATAATTGCTGAGGCACCAAAAAACTCTCATCCCGCACATGGGCGGGGGTGGAATGGCGAGATAACGGAGTCAAACTCCCACAAGGGGCCCTGTTAATTTGTTGGCAAAAGGAGGCTTCCGAGACAAAGTCAATATCCTGGGGAGCGCCTGTGACCTTGGGAGAAAAATAAGCCTCCAACCTTTGTTGTTTCTGCTGTTTACCAGAGGCCACCGGAGACACCCCTGAAGGCTCAGAGCGTAGTCTTTTGCTGGAAGCCATAGGAGAGAAATCANTGTATTTCCAGCCTCTGGATCCTTGACAAGAATGAAGGGAAAACCAGAAAATAGTCAATAGTACTTGATCCACGCTGGGAGTGGAAGGTATAGTGCCCTCCCTATCACCTTCCGTCCTCCCATTCAGGATCACCAACCCCAAACTGTTTCAGACCACCAGCATTGGCATTTTCCCTTTTATCCTGAACTCTTCGAGGGGGAACCAGAGTAGCTCTAGAATTTAGCCACCCACTGGGGAGGCCCTGCCACTCACCCACCCTAGCATTAAAATCTCCGCCCAAAACTAGGGCAGTATCCAGGAACATCTCTCTGGCTATTTGAGTTTCATAGAGAATTGCATCCCATAGCTCCTCACTAAAAAAAAAAAAACAAAAAAAAAACAACCCAGATCACTAAAAAAACCTAAATAAAAAAGGAGAAACATACACCTTCCCAATCAGCAGAGCATCACCCCAGGAAAACTTACAGTAGTAAAGGGAAAAATATGACTTAAAATGATTTATTAACTTTAAAATAACCATATTTGACGGATTAGAGAACAGAAGAGCCAAGCCGCCACTTGGCCTCCCAAAGTCCTTATCTGATATTGCAGCCAACGAATGGACTTGCATCCCCTCAACCTGGATATCATCACGAGCCCAAGTCTCCTGAAGCAGCCAAATGTCACAAGTCCGAAGGAAGCAAAGGAGTTAATTATCCTGCTGACGGACCTGCCAGCCAGAAACATTCCAGGAGGCAATCGTAACAGCAGGTTTCAGTGGTTGTCATGAGGAGCTTCTCAGATGGCTCGCCGCCGCCGTGGGATCGGTTACCACAAGAGCCTCCTGGACAGTCACCACAAGGTCAGTACCGACATCAGACCTTTGCATTACTTGCCCACCTACCTCCAAAGGAGGCAAATCACCCAACAATGCTAATGAGGAGGCTGATTGATCTTCCCCTCCCACCCAACGGGAGGGCCTCTCAGCTTGTTGTAACGCCATTTGCCCCCTCCTAGGGCCGGGGTGCTGTACCAAAGAGGGCCCTTGGACTTGAATTACTGAGGCCTCAGGTTGACCTAAGGAGACACCATCATCTCCCTCTATAGGGGGGGTATCAGTAAGTGACTTACTTAGCGGGGGAATTAAATTCTCATGTACTAATTTCTGAGAGTTTCTCAACGGGGGAGCAGCCAATTTTTTATTTGAGGCTAAAGGAACCCTGGCATCAGAGTGTAAAGGACCAAACTTCAGTTTTGACATCTGTGAATACAAATAGTCAAGTCTGGACAGCAAACTGAGGTCTACCCCTCCAGGTACGTCCTTCAATAAGGAGGCACCTTGCCTACCGAAGGGCTGATCACGCCTTGACGGAGAATGGACCATGGCCTGACACTCCACCATGTTGGTTTCCATAGCAGACCCATCCCCACCTAGGGGGCGGTTGCTGCTAGTCTTTCCCATTAAATCGTAAACCTTTTGCTTAGGAGGATCTCCCGCTGAAGGCACCCGTACTCCCTCCAACTCTCCTAGTTCTAGAGCCGCTAAATTAAGTTGATCCGTGCCAGATGGAATAGGCTCCGGCCTATAAGGCTGCGCTGCCTTCCCTCCCATCGGAACAATTCTGCCATCATTTGATTGAAACACTTTTGATGTAAAAACTGACCTCTCCTCCAAGGACTGTCTTGCCTCCCAAATGGCTGACACGGTTTCAGGGGAAACAAATGTAATATTTACCACCTGTCTATCTCGAAATATCATTAGATGATCCATTGACTGTATATAAGACCTGGTATTTGGAATATGCCTCATTACCGGGAAATTTAGCAGAAGTCTAAGATGCTCTGCTGCATCGAGAACAGTGTTCCACAATGGGGCACAACTGCCATATAAAGGTAAAATGGTGAAAATTAAATTAGACGGTAAAAGGCTATACGAGACTATCTGATATGGCACAGGGGGAAGATGAGACTCATAAGGGGCACTAGATCTTTTCTCTCCATCCAAATGCAAAGCATTTGAAAGGACCCCTGAGTTGGGGCCCACTGGGGGGGGGTGAGGATGAGCCCCCAAAGGCAAATCCCTAGTCACCGGGGGGTGACAAAGACCCACCCTCACGGCTTTACATTTTGGAGCTTTATCCACCAGTGCCATTGCATCTAATTTTTCATGAATATGCTGCACTTGGGTACACATAAATTTAATAGACTGGGCAGTTACCTGTACATGGGTAGCAAGAAATTCTGTTAGAAACCCATTTCTCTGAACAGCACTAATATGTGATAATTGCTGAGGCACCAAAAAACTCTCATCCCGCACATGGGCGGGGGTGGAATGGCGAGATAACGGAGTCAAACTCCCACAAGGGGCCCTGTTAATTTGTTGGCAAAAGGAGGCTTCCGAGACAAAGTTTCGGAAAGACCAAAAGAAATAAAATCAGCTCACTGCCAGGTGTGCTTAGAGCTCCCCATTACAAGATGCAGAGAAACTCTAGGGGATTATTGGGAGCTATTCAAATGAATGTCATTGTCCTATCTGTCCAAGAGATCAGCAATGTTAAAAGCAAATGCCAGAAGGGAAAATTTCCAATTTTAGTAGAATTGAGGACTTGAGGGAAAAATCACAAAGCCTTTAGAAACATCAATGAGCTCTGTCCACAGTCACAAGCTCATAAATCTTGTTTCCAGCGTATTTTATTCCTCCAACTCAGCGATGACTCAGAAGCTGGAACAGGATGCCGAACTGATTTGCATTCACTGGACAGGATTTTAGAAACTTTATGGAGACACAATTTTCATCAGAAATGAAAAGTGCTAAGTGCTACTTGCTGTAACCAGTGACTGGGATTCACTCTGACAGCCCAAAGCAAGCACCTCGAAACTCAGCGGTGACTTGGTTTCCTTTCCCCACATGTAATATATGGGCTACTTCTCTTACATCCTGCATTTTTCCTACCACTCTTTCAAGAGTGTGACCCTTTTTACACAAGATGCTCCCCTGCAGGAACACCCATTGTTCACACAGGGGAGTATCCCGTGTACCTGTGTGTGTGTGTGTGGGGGGGGCACATTCCCGCTTCCCCACGCATTCCCACCCACCCTCCATGCACGGAGCAAATGGAGACAATGCAGGTTGTCCATGCATTGAGATGCATGAGGAAGCGAGGGCATGTGCACCCTCACACACACACCCACCCACAGTGGTGCACCCACGGACACGCCCCCCCCAGCTGTGGCCCATTTTAAAAGGGTCTGTGTGCTGGGCCAAACATAAAAACAGATTTCATCTGTAATTTGTGTCTTTAGACATAACAAAGATAGGGTGTAAAAACCCCTAAGCACGTCTTTGGCCATTGTGTGTAAGCACCATAACAATCCCAACACCCATTTGGCCACCCGTTGAACCCACAATGTGAGCACCATTGCATCACAAGGACAATTTGCATGTTCTGGCTGAACACATGGCCAACGTTGTGTTTAATGATATTGCGTCGCATGTTAGCAGGTACAACATGGGGAACAAGGCGGCAGCACTTGCATGCTGGGATCGGGGGGGCAAGCAAAACACTGATTTACCCCAAGTTGGGCTGTGTGTCTAAGCAGCGCCACATGGGGTCAAACCGGTGTTCATATCAAGGTCAAAACACATGTTCAGACACCTGTTGATGTTATGTCTAAAGACACCAAAATGTCACTCAAATGAACACACCAGCATGAGAACAAATGAAATAGTTTTTTCTTTTAAAAAAAAAAAAAAAATTCTAGTTAAAGTCAACAAGGAAAAATTGGTCCAGAGTTACAGGCTGTTGCTAGAGAAAACAAAAGGTTAAAAGCCATGCAAACAATATATACCTGAGCCGTCCTGCAACATTCAGTTCTTACAGTTCCCTACTAGGGATGGGTGAACGCGGTTCGGAAGTTCAGAGTTTGTACTGAACTCGAATAGTTTGGTTGACTGAACCGAACGTTCGAACCGAACTCGATTTCGAACGTTCAGTTCGAATGCGTTCGGTGAGTTCGGAATTGAATTTCCATTGGTTTCAATGGAAAACACATTATCACCTGTAATATTTTTGTTTTTTACTATATGTGGCTGAAAATTGGGATGCCTATACCTCCAATAGAAATCATTATGTGTACCAAGTTTTAAAACGATTGGTTAAAGTAATCCAATTTTAGAAGCAGTTGAATTATTGTATTTTGCAATATTATGCATATACATTCTTAGCTGTAATTTCTTTGCCTCACATCTAATGTAGGTGAAACTTGACTGGTTTATACCCTTTCCCATATTTACTATCTTTGCCAAATTCCATAAGGATTGAAAGAAGGGTCTTGGTGGTATAAGCAATTAACATATAAATGTATGTCTGACTATAACGTCTTTGTAGTCCAACCAGTGTACATGAAATTTGGCAGGACTATATATTACACTTTCATGATCATCTCTGCCAAATATCAGAAATATTTTATAAAGGGTCCCAATTTTATATGCCTGTACAACATATGTAGAGAAGGGGCCTATGCCTGGGATTCTCTTATGTCACTGTGGTATAAGATCGGTTTGTGATGCGAATTGGCCAAGAGAAATGTCAACCAAATATCCTCATTCTGTGCTGGGACCATCCCAACATATCTCCCCCACTTGTTTTGGGGAAGTCAGGAGCATCTGTTTAGGAAAGAGTCAATAGAGATTCTCTTATGTCCTCTGTCTCAGTGCTGCAGGATGTGATTGTGATGATAATTGGCCAACCTGGATGTGTTTAAACTATGTCTCCTGACTGCTGGGATGCTATCTCAGATGTCCCAGTTATGTTGCTTATGCCCGCCTCAGGGCCGCCCCCTATGCCCACCTCGAAGCCACTACTAATTGGTCCTGTAAAGCTAGAAGCTTGCAGTAATGTGTTTGGTCATTGAATGTGTCTGTCAGTCTTTGGGGTTGCTCCACATTCTTCTTCCTACAGTCTCTCTCCCCCTGCCATGCAGGGTGCCTGCCTCTGACTGGCACTGAATATGCTTATATTCACCTTCACAGGGACAACATCAATTGCTTATATAATTGGGTCCCTTTATCAAAATCTCCTGTATATTTGCTGAAATGGCAGGGAAGGTATTTGGTACATTCTTGCCACATATTCTGTAAACAGAATGGAATATCAAAATGTTACAGCTGGAAATATATTTTTAGGTTAATGTCTTATACCCTTGGGACCCTTTAGCCACTCTTTCTGAAAATTGGTAGAATTATTAAGCATATGGAAGAACATAATATAAACAAGTTTCATGAACATTGGATGCAATATAAAGAAGTTGTAGCCATGAATGTATATGGAGCTTTTCTTAAAATAACAATGTTCAATTGCTTCTTAAATCTGTTCTCTTTATCTAATCATTTCAGAATTTGGTACACATAGTACACTCCATTGGGGGTACACTCTCTCCAAACTTCATCAAAATTGAATAAGAAACAAAATGTTATAGCCGGAAATATGTTTTTCAGTTTTTTCCCTTTATTTCAAAAAACAAATGTCATTTTCAGTTCCTGATTGCACCAAACTAAAGGCCAAACCGAGCCCGACCAAACCAAAACACCGAATCTGAACTCAAAGTTATACCTGAACCACCAAATGGCCAAACATTTGAACCTGGTTCTGTTCACACATCCCTATTCCCTACTGACACATATTAGTTGGGTTCCGCTTTTCTGATAGTACTTGAATGAACAAAATTTGATTTTCAGTTCTTGGAATAAATGGGTCAATAACCTTTGATCTGTTCTGGTTAAATTGAATTTTCGTTGTCCAAAGTTTGCTTTAATGAATTAATGAATTAATGAATCTATTTATTTATTTATATAAGTATTTGTTATCCCGCTCTGCTGTGTCTTCTAATAAAAAAACGTACTGCCAATGTGTAGGAGTATCTAGCAATGACTTGCCTTATTAACCCCTGTTGTTTCACAGGCTGGGAGTCACCATTTGTGAATGCACCTTAATTAATTCTGCCTTGCTCAGGATTGAGCATGTCCTTGACATTACTGGGCATATTAAGTTACATTTTATAATTTTCACATGATAACACTGGATTATATTATTATACTCATAGGGTGAATTCCAATGGTCTGCATGCGCTGCACTCATGCGCCATGCATGGGACAAACGCATGCACTGCAGGCATGCACACGCAGCACAGCCACATGAGGCAAAGGTGCAACCTGGGCTAACTCAACCCCCCAAGCCCACACACCCCACAGGCTGGGGGATAGAGCAGGAGCTGTGCCTGCTCCATCCCCCAGGCTGCAGGGTGTGTGGGCTTGGGGGATCAGATCGAGCTGGTCCGGGTAAGTCTTTGCTGCACGTTGTGCACGTACATGCCTGATGTGCATGCATTCTGGGCCGTGCAGGTGTTTAGTGGGTGGCGCATGCAGGCCACTGGATTGCATCCTTTGCCAAGCATGAATGGTGTAAAGAGACTCCCACTGATCTCCCCAAATGTCCCACACATCCCGTGAGTCCAGTGGCCTCAGTTACATCACAACCTACATCCTCCACAGGAGACTCACAAGTCCTTCATGGGACAGGTCTCTGATGCTGTCTTCTCTGGCTCAGGCTGGGGTTGTTCTCTTTGTCCTGGTCTGGCTTTGGCGGGTTCCGCATGCTGGTTCCAGTGGTCCTTGTTGGAATCCATCTTTTCCCTTCGGGTTTCCCTTGGGGTCTCCGCTGAAGTTTAGGGAAACCGCCTGCTTCCCAACTGGTCCACGCCAGCTGCAAGGGTTTTCTGATCTCTGGGAGGGGAGCCTCTTACTACCCATCCGGCTCCAGATGGCGACTTCTATGCTGAGCACCAGGCGGCTTTTCTCTGCTAAGCCGCCCATGTCAGTTTCACCTAGACCGATGTTAAGCAGCCAAGGAAGGGTTTGCCCTGAGGTTCCCCTCCTGAATTAGGGAAGCCTGTTGCCTGCCAACCAGCCCACACTGACTCCTGCTGGCCCTCTCAAATGAAGATGTCCCTCCTCGCTGCAGAACCTTGCTCTGCAGGGTTGGTCAATTTCAGCCCCCCCCCCCCCCCCGCTCTATGCGGCAGATGGCTGCCTAGTCAATTTCACAGAAGCTGCTCACAACCCTCTGTTCTAGCCAGCACTGGTTCAGCTGGCTCCCGCGTTCCTACTTGCCTCTTGTCTGAGCAGCTCTGATGGATTTAAATAGCCTGCATCCCAGGCTCACATGATCTTCAGCCATTACTGACAGCGGCTGCATTTTGTTTGCCCCACACCTGTGCTTTCTCTGCTCTTTAAGAGTTCCCTTCCTTTGGATTAGGAAAGTTTGTAGCGGGTGAGCCTTGCTCTCGCCCTGTTACAAATGGTTTATATAAACGTGTACTAAATTTAGAGTAATCTTTCTTCTTCTTTTTTGTTTACATAATTCATGACAAACGTCTCATAATCATAAACGTGTGTTATTGGATTAAATCACATCTTCCTGTCGTACTTGCAAGGCAATTCAGTTAAAGTGGATGGCATCTGCAGGTGTGGAAGTCAAGAGAAGCTACGTGGACAGAGATACCGTGGTTGCTACTACAGACAAAGTGAATACCCAACTCTTTATGTGCAAGTATAATTCGCATTTTCAGATAGCCCCCATAAGGTGCAAATTATATTTGTGCACTGAAACAAAATTAGTGTATCTGGTGTCTTGGGGACATTTTGCTTTGTTTACTTTGAGTTATTTGGTATTTTGAAATACCCAAAGCAAAATACCAAATTACCGGAAATAACTAGAAACACTCTTGTTCTTGTGAGATACCTTGCAATATTTTGTGCCGAACCCAAGAACTCGCTGGGATCTCAGCCCCAGTACGAGATCTCACAAAAAAAGAGAGAAAAGAATGCTCGCCGTGGCCATTTTGCACATGCACAACCAAAATGGCGCCAGCAATGTCAATGGTATTTTGAAAAAGGGCAGCTCCTCTGCGCATGTGTGGTGCCATTCACACACTCACACATGCAGAGACCAGCTGCCTTTTCCAAAATGGCGCCGACACCTCCGGCACCATTTGTGAAAAGGGCTACCCAGCAGCCATTTTACACAGACAAAGTGATTTTACATGTTTGTCTTCTCCTGGCATCCCCCGTTCCCCCAAAGAGAAGAGAAGCAGTGAGAGACCCAGCAGCAGGAGCAGCCAGGTGAGTACATGGTGGGGGAGAGAGGGCTGTCAAAGGTTCTCGGGTTTTGTTTTTCAAGTGCGGGGAGAGAGAGAGGAGTCTCAAGAGTCTCACTGTTCTCAGTGAGAATACAGGAAGTTTCTCAGCTCACTCTCGTTTGCAAGAATGAGCCAGGAACCCTGATTCTCATTGAGAAAAGCAAGAATCCAGGAACTGAGTTTCGGCCCTAGAAATAACCTCAAATGCAATACCAAATAACATAAAATAACCCGACGTAACCAAAACGAAATGTCCAAAATGAATATTGGTTTTTTTAGGGGGGGGACATGGGGGAAGAGGGAAACAAATAGCTGAAATTTATCAATTTCTGTATTCATGAAGGATATTCACTTCAGCTCCACTTGCTGGGTTGGTCCCAAATGAATAGGGTGGCTGTTCCTCCCCTTTAATAGAAGACACTTTTTTCCCCATGTATTTTTCATAAGCATCCTGTATTAAAGGGGAGGTATGGTCACTCTACAAATGAACCAAATACAGGGACCCATTTTCACTGTATTCTCCCCATTATTGTCAATGGAGAGAATGTCGTGAACACAGGTCCCTGTCCAGAGAGAGAGAGAGAGAGAGAGAGAGAGAGAGAGTAGTTGAGGTGTTATCTTTTATTGCACCAGTTCATGCCTCTGTCTTGGTTATGTTTCCCTATGCAACCCTGTCAGTTCCTGCCTCACTGCCATCCGTGAAATTATCATCATTGCAAGATGATCATCAGTTAAAGGATCTGGGGGTGGTTGTGGACAATACAATGAAATCCACAGTGCAGTGCGTGGCAGCAGTCAAAAAAGCAAACAGAATGTTAGGAATTATTCAGAAGGGGATACAGAATAAAACTGAGGAGGTCATAATGCCTCTATACAAATCAATGGTGCGACTGCACCTCCAATATTGTGTGCAGTTCTGGTGGTCCCATCTAAAAAAAACCATAGCTGAACTAGAAAAGGTACAGAGAAGGGCAGCAAAAATGATTAAGGGCTTGAAAGGGCTCCCATAGGAGGAGAGGCTTGGTAGGTTGGGACTGTTCAGTTTAGAGAAGAGATGACTGAGAGGAGATATGATAGAGGTCTATAAAATCATGAGTGGTGTGGAACTAATAAACAAGGAGCAGTTATTTACCCTCTCAGCTAGTACTAGAACTAGGGGACACTCCATGAAACTCATGGGTGGCAAGTTTAAAACAAATAAAAGAAAATATTTTTTCACTCAGCGTATAATTGGGTTGTGGAATCTACTGCCAGAGGCTGTGGTAAGGGCCAGTACTATAGCTGAGTTTAAAAGAGGTTTGGACAAGTTTCTGGAAGATAGGTCCATTAGCAGCTATTAGCCAGACAGGATCAGGGACCATGACGGGAGCTGGGGGAAAACAACAGGGAATGGATCCCCCATTGTGACCTGTTGAGTGCTTCTCCCAAGCCACCGTGATTGACCACTGTCGGAGACAGGGTGCTGGGCTAGATGGGCCATTGGTCTGACCCAGTATGGCACTTCTTATGTTCTTATTTCCATTGTCTTTCAGTCCCATGCATCAAGTTTCTCGAGGGTTGCTATGGTCTTCTGTTTGGTTTTTAATATCTTTCCCTCTGCAATTCTGTGTGCACAATTCCTCCTTTGGTTGCACAATTCCTCCTAAAAAAAATTAAAATGACACCAAAGAAAATAAAACAACGTGCAGGCAGAGGGTATTTTCAGGAGTGACACTCCAGTCCGTGATCACGTTTACCCCAGAGCGACCATGGACCGGGGAGTCATGTCTGATCCGGCCCCAACAGATGTTCACCATGAGCTGGGGCAGACATTACCCCAGATCGTGGCAAGGCTATCACGGGATATGAGCTTGGTTACTGGTGACCCTGGACTGCGGTAAAGTGATAAAGTGGGTCATCATGTCCGCACATCCCCCGCATTCTCCTTGCCCCATCCCCAGCCCCTGCCAGAAGACCATTTGTTTGGTGGTGAGGTGTACCCCACCCCAGGGTGAGGGCTCTCAGCCCAGGGTGGGTTTAGGTGTGGTGGGTGAAAATTCGATCACATCTGGAAATACCCAGAGGGCGTCTTTAGAAGATCGGGTGTCAAAACCCCTAAGCACGTGTTTGGCCATTGTGTGTAAGCGGCATACCAATCCCAACACCAATTTGGCCACCCGTTGAACATGCGATGTGAACACCATTGCATCACAAGAACAATTTGCATGTTTAGGTTGAACCCGTGGCCCACGTTGTGCCTAATGATATCACATGGCGTGTCAGCAGGTACAACACGGGGAACGAGGCAGCGGCACTTCCAGGCTGAGTTTGGGTGCTGAGCAAAACACCAATTTGCCCCAAGATGGGCTGTGTGTCTAAGCAGCGCCACATGGTGAACACAGGGCCAAACTAGTGTTCAGATCAAGGTCAAAGCACACATTCGGACACCTGTTGACATTATGCCTAAAGACACCCAAAGTGCTGCATTCCACTATTATCAGAAAGCAAATTATCCATGAACTTGGGACTGGGGAATTGGGCTATTCTCAGCTGAGATAATAAATCATTGTTTCACATTGAAATAATCTCTGTTCACTCCCGCACAGTGGGTGGAAAAGAAAGTTAAGGAAATTCAAGAGAAGGAATCTTAAGTACATTCATTATACTACCAAAGCGAAAGAGCTAAATCATTAATCTGAGTAGGGCGGGGGGAGGTAATAGTCTGGAAATGTGAGCAGACAAAGTGGGAGAGAAAAATGTAGGCAATCTTAACCTTTGTGGAAATCAAAATGTTGCACAACAAATTCACTCCAAAATGTTTGCCTCCAAAAACTAAGTGCGTAGTGTATTTGTGGAAGTGACAGGCCTTGGAACTGTAGGTAGGCACCTGTGTCCAGTTTTGAGCACCTCAGTTTAAGAAGGACATTGACAAATTGGAGCGGGTTCCGAGGAGGGGGACAAAGATAATAAGGGGTCTGAAGAGGAAATATTATGAAGGGAAGGTTGAAGGGACAGGTTATGTTTAGCCTGGTGAAGAGAAGGTTAAGGGGAGACATGATGGCAGCCTTCAAATATCGAAAAAGCTGCCCACAAGAAGATGGCAAGGAATTGTTCTTCATCGTTGCAGAACTGGAGCTAATGGACTTACATAATAGGAAAGTAGATTTTGTTTAAAAATTAGGAATAACTTTCTAAGAGTAAGAATTGTGCGGCAACGGAATAAGTTGCCAAGGGAGGTTTGTAGGCTCTCTGTTGCTGGAGATTTTCAAAGAGAATCTGAGAGAAGCTATCTGTCAGGGATGTTGTAGCTACTAGCTAGAGATGTCCTGCATCCAAGCAGGGGATTGGGCTAGATGATTCTCCAGGTCCCTTCCAGCTCAGTGTTTCATTGATTCTATGAAGTAGGAAGCCTTCATTACCACAGATTATTTAATATTTATTTATTTATTTATTTATTGTTGTTGTTGTTGTATTTAAATAGCACCAGCAATGTACCTGGCACCGAAGGTAATTTGGCAAATTCTATATTTGTTCTAGATATTTGTCCCAGCCCTACCTACTTTTTAGTCACCAACAGCCAAAATGAGTTTGAACATGTGGTCCTAAGTGAAACATTCAGCAGTGCATTCAACATTCCCAACCCACTAGACCCCGACTATCCATTTCAAAATTCTGCTACGACCTTTATTTGCTATCAGCAAGAGCTAGGAGCTCGATCAGTGGAAGGGTCGTGTGGGAGGGGGGTCCAGGTGGCAGGCAGATGGCGGGGGTTGAAGTGCGTGATGGAATAGGATCAGGGCTGGAACCAGGACTAGAGAGAGGAAAACAGGAGACAAGCTTAATGGCAGGGAATAGGGAAGAGATAGGACTAGGAGCAAGAGCAGGGATCAGATCAATGACTTGGGAATAAAGACCAGAGCAAAAGCTAAGGACAGGGTTGGAACCAAGGACACAGAGCATGGATTGAGCTAAGAACAAGAGCAGGGACGTGGGGCTAGGAACGTGGCAGAGACTACAAAGAGGAAATGGTGAGTTGTTCAGGCTAGTTTCCTGTTCCTACCAGTGTACCTTCTGGCAGCCAACGGGGAAGCTGGGGGGCGGGGCATGGACAAGATAGACAGGAGATGGGGCGGGGTCAGGCAGGGAGGAAACATGGGGGGAGGGGCTGGGCCAGAGGCAGGTTGAGATGGTGCCGCTGATGGGCTGGCCACCACTCCAGACCCTCTTTGAGTGGAGATTCAAGGCTGGTGCCTGGCAATCAGTGGAATTTTCTTTGCAGGCTTCACTTCAGGAAATAACAGCTATTCCAGGGGTGCACCCCTATGTCTTCCCACTTGCAGCCCCCATCTGAGTCCATTTTAGACTGACCTGAAAGGTGCCGCAACCCACAGTTGGCCCGCATGGCACCCCTCCCCCACACCATAGAGTTGTGAGCGGATCACCTGCAACTCTATGGAATTGCTGGGGCAATCCCCGGCTGAGAGCAGAGTTGCAGTGGCCGTCAACTGAGCAGATGAACCGCAGCCCTGTCTCCGGCTGGTGCCCCAGAGTTGGGCTGCCCGCTCCTCTGGCAGTGCTCCTGCATGTTTCAGAGCACCGCTGCCAGGGCTTCCCTGGAGTAGGGACTGTCTTCCCTGCCTCTGCTCTGCCTGCACATAAGACAGGCCACCTTAGCAGAGGCAAGGCAGGTTACCACGTGAAGACACCCAACGTTGTCTCGGACAACCAGGATTTCAGATTGAACGCAATTGTTATAGCAAAGATATCAACACCATAAAATGTGGTTTTTATTTGGGTGCACAGCACTCATTGGTCAACAGACTTTTTGTCATCTTCCAATTTTCACCTCTTAATCTAGCTTTTCTCCCGCACTTAAAAGTCTGTGTCAAGACGACCTGGATTTTTCACTAATTGGATTGGAAAGCACTTGAAATTATGAAGGAGAGGCCAGGGTTTTGTTTTTACTAGCTTGGCTAAAATAATCAAGGGGCGAGTGTAGGCAAATATGGCAAATTATTAATAAAATCTTGTTGAAATCCCAGCAAGCAGATTAAGTGGCACTTCACTGGCCCACTGACAATTAGTTGCAGAGGGATTCTTTTTATGGCACTCTTTGTTGAGTGTTTTTTTTCCCATTGCTATTTCACAATTATTGCATATTTTTTATTATTATTATTATTATTATTATTTAAAACTTATATCCCACCCCTCCTGCCCAAAGGCAGCTCGGGGCGGCGAACAACATAAAATAAATCTACAAATTTTAAAACAAATCATAAAAACTCACCCTCCCTCCCAAACTCCACCTCCCCACCCCTACCCTCCCCCACTCGCCAAAGGCCTGGTGAAACAGCCACGTCTTACACAAACGTTGAAGCGACAGGAGGGTGGGGGCCAACCGAGCCTCCTCCGGGAGTGAATTCCACAGCACAGGGGCAGCCACCGAAAAAGATCTCACATCAGTGGCCACCCGTCTCGTCTGGGGAACCTCCAAAAAGACCCCCACAGATGATCTCAAGGGTCGCACGGGCACATGGAGAGTGAGGCAATTCCGCAGATAGGCAGGGCCCAGGCCATGAAGGGCTTTAAAGGTCAAAACCAGCACCTTGAACCTAGCCCGGTGCTTTATAGGCAGTCAGTGCAGAGTCCAGAGCACAGGTGTCATGTGCTCCCTGTGGCCCGCCCCAGTAAGGAGATGGGCCGCAGCATTCTGCACCAGCTGCAGCCTCCGGACCAGCTTCTTGGGCAGCCCCATGTAGAGCGCGTTGCAGTAATCCAGCCTCGAGGTGATGAAGGCATGGATGACAGTGGCGAGGTCAGAGTCTGAGAGATACAGTCGAAGCCGCCAGACAAGAGGTAACTGCCGAAGTGCACTCCCCGCCACGGCCACAACCTGAGATTCCAGGCTAAGCCGTGAATTGAGGAGCACACCCAGACTCCGCACCTGCGAGACCATGGGAGGGCGACCCCCCCCCACAAGAGGAGATTCAACCACTCCCAGGCCCCCCAGGCCCTCACCCACCAACATCACCTCCCTCTTGTCAGGATTCAACTGCAGATGGCTCAACCTCATCCAAACCCCCACAGCTGACAGGCACTGGGAAAATAAAGAGACTCATGGCCTGGGTCGATGGAAAAGGAGAGATAGAGCTGAGTGTCATCAGCATACTGATGACACTGCATGCCCTGAAACCCTCTCACGATCTTCCCTAATGCTTGCATATAGATGTTAAATAAGAGGGGGGACAGAATGGCACCCTGCGGGACTCCACAAGTGAGGTCCCAGGGGGAAGACGTACACTCCCCCAAGACCACCCGGTGAGTTCTCCCAGCCAGGAAAGAATAAAACCAGTCCAAGACTGTCCCGCCAATCCCGGCACGGTCCCGCAGGCGAGTCACCAACACCTCATGATCGACTGTGTCAAACGCAGCCGAAAGGTCTAGCAGGACCAGTAAGATCTGATAATCCTGGTCCAACGCCAGACAGAGATCATCAACCAAGGCCACCAATGCAGTCTCCGTACCATACCCAGGCCGAAACCTGGACTGAGAGGGGTCAAGGAAACCGGTGCGATCCAGATGTTCTTGGAGCTGCCGTGCCACAGCCCATTAAATAACCTTCCCTAAAAAGGAAAGGTTAGACACTGGCCGATAACTGGCAGGAGCATCAGCATCAAGAGATGGTTTCTTGAACAGGGACCTAACCACAGCTTCCTTCAGGCATTCAGGCAACCTGCCCTCCTGAATGGAGGCACTAACCATCCTAGCCAGCAACAGCCGTAACATCTCCTGGCTGGCTTTCATCAGCCAGGACAGGCAAGGATCTTGTTCACAAGTGGTGGCACGAACAGATCCCAACAAGGACTCCACATCGGCAGGCGATACCATCTGAAACCGATCCCACAAAACAGGACAGGACGGGGCATCCATAGCCCCAAGATGATCCTCTGCAATAACTGCGGAACCGAGAACCGAGTGATCTTATCTACAAAGTACTCGATGAACTGGTCACAGCGGTCACTGGATTGCTCCAGGTCCAGGCGGAGACAGGCAGGACTGACCAAACCTTTCACCACC
>QEPC01009477.1:4411220-4422712 GCA_003113815.1 Sphenodon punctatus | reverse complement strand
CACCAGTATGCTGACGATACTCAGCTGTACCTCTCTTTTTCAGATGACCCAGACGCGGCCGTCTCGTTGCTATCCCAGTGTTTGCAGGCCGTGGCAGAATGGATGTGGCAGAGCAGACTGAAGTTCAACCCCAATAAGACGGAGGTGATGGTGGTGAGGAGAGCGAGGGAGGTGTCAGCCCCCCTGATTGGGGGGGTTTGCCATCCCGTAGCTCAACAGGTCCAGAGTCTGGTGCTGGTGCTGGATGCGGATCTCCACCAGGAGCAGCAGGTAGAGGGGGTGGCGAAGGCCGCCTTCCACCAGTTGTATCTGGTGCGGAGGTTGCGTCCGTATGTCTCTGGCCCGGACCTGGCCTCCCTCGTCTATTCCTTCGTCACCTTGAGGCTGGACTACTGCAATGCGCTCTACGTGGGGCTGCCCTTGTTCCTGGTTCGGAGGCTGCAGCTAGTGCAGAATGTGGCGGCCCACCTCCTTTCAGGGACGGGTCACAGGGACCACATAACACCTGTGCTCCGGGCTCTGCACTGGCTGCTAATAGCGTGCCGAGCCAGGTTCAAGGTGTTGGTGTTGATTTATAAGGCCCTTTATGGTCTTGGCCCCTCATACCTGAGGGATCGCCTCGCCCTCCGCGCCCCAGAGCGGCTCCTTTGGTCTTCCGGAGGTACCTTCTTGGAGGTCCCCCATGTTAAGCGGGGGACCACAATGGAGAGGGCATTCTCAGTGTCCAGGCTGCGCCTTTGAAATTCCCTCATGGAGGAAGCTCACCTGGCCCCAAGCCTTTTAACATTCCGGCGAGTTTGTAAAACCTGGCTGTTCGCCCAGGCCTTTGGGGAGGGTGGGAGGGTGGGTTAGTGGGTTTTTATCCTCCTACCCTTCTTTATTATTCTTTATATTATAGCCACCCCGGGCTGCTTTAGCAGGAGGGGCGGGGTATAAATCTATTAAATAAATAAATAAATAAATATACATCAGGCAGTGTCAGATCCAAGAAAGTTGCGACTCCATGCAAAACAGTGGTGAGGGCCCGCTCCTAACCTAGGAAAGTTTGATGGTATTCATTGTTGAAGTAAAGGAGCCATAATATGCCTTCACTTCCCAGGGGAGCTACTCCTTCCCCACCAGACTGTAGGGTTTCCAGGTGTCTCTTATTTAAGCATGTGCCTTATTTCAGAGCCCTACAACCATAGAGAACATCATGGACATCCATTATTTACATAGTAGACGTCCCTTATTCTTGACAACAAAACTCCATGGAGTATAATGCACTTCCCTTCATTCTTCCCCTTTGCATTTGGGTTTTTGTAAAACACAAATAAACACAAAGCCCCTTTTGACTTCTGAATCCAAAACACAAATACAAGGGCTATTTCAGGTTGCACGTGAACACAGATTTTCCCCAAAATGTGGTAGGTCGGAGATCTCAAACTAGACCCTAGAAACTACAGTAGATATCCGCCTTGGAGCTGGGCTGCTTTTAGTGGACTCCTTTCCTTATACACCTATCAAAATGACAGAGGCTCACTGCACTTCTGCACCGTAATAACCCATAGACAGGGAGCCACGTTCACTGTGTTTTTCATATTGGTATCTATGGGGAAAATACAGTGAACATGTGTGAAGAAGATACAAATACATGTAAATGCAAATACTTGACCCCACGCACAGCCCGACTTATTTCATTATCCCTCAGCTCTGTAACGTCCCTTATTTTGGAAATGTTGATCTGGAAATCTTACCAGTCCCCACAAGGCCCCAGAATTCTGCCTGGCTGACATAACTGGCCTGATCAGCCTGACTCACAGTCTTAACCCAAAGGTCTGGGGCCTAGAAATCTGGCCCCCATCACCTTACAAGTGTTGCCATCTCTCTAGGTTTTCCAGGCAGGTTGAAGGGAGGCCATGAATTTCAGTGAGCCAGACAACAGTGTCCCCTGGTAACCCAGAGAAACTGGAGCATCTAGTGGTGTCAGGGGCACCTCAGGAACAGCTGCTGGTAAGGTAAGAAGCTATGGGTAAAGTCATACAATGCACTTAACGCACCTTGGGCAGTCTTACCCTACTCTGGGCAGTCTAACCACATGATGCATTGCATTGTGTGCCTGGTGGCTTCCAGATTTCCTGTCTCACCCCACCAACACAACACATAGTATGTTATTTTTGTTATATCGATAACGAAAATGGAAATTGTCATTTTCATTTTCGTTATTGAATAATGAAAATGACAAAAAACCAACAAAATCGATAACAATAACGAAAGTCATTATTGCTTTCAATATTGCCTGGCATGGCAGCCTGGCAGGTGTTTTTTGGAGGGAAATGTGGGGAGGAGGGAGTAGACATCTTGGAGCAAGAAACAGTGTTGAACTCTTGAACTGGGAGGGGAAGGACCTGATGGATGTATCTCTGGCCAATGAACAGTGCAAGCAGGTCCCAGCAGTTGAATGGCACCCTGTGATTCCCCAATGCCTCTGCCTCCTAGAACAAAACAGGAGGGATCTCAGGGAGGGCATTTCAACCCTTTATATTGTAGGGTTGGGCTTCTTCATAAGAACATAAGAAGTGCCATACTGGGTCAGACCAATGGTCCATCTAGCCCAGCATCCTGTCTCTGAAAGTGGCCAATCACAATGGCTTGGGAGAAGCACCCACCAGGTCACAATGGGGGGTCCATTCCCTGTTGTTTTCCCCCAGCTCCCGTCATGTTCCCCGATCCTGTCTGGCTAATAACTGCTAATGGGGAGGTGGGATTATTTTCTAACCCACAGTGAGCCTTAGAAGAAGGACAAGATAAGTTTAAATTAGGGCCGTAACTTGATACTCAGTTTTACTCAGGTTTTACCGAGTATCCCAGTACTCAACTCAGTTTACCGAGGAGCAAGTAAACCGTGAAAATAGCATGGTACTACTCAGCACTCAAGGAATCAAGGAATTCAACGTCATGGGCAGGAAGGGAGGCAGGCATGAGTCCCCTACTGTGGTGCTCAGGAAAGGGGATAGGTACGGGGAGCAGGTGCAGCAGGCAGGAAGGGGCAGGAAGTGGGGCAGGGGCAGAAAACTCACCAATGGAGTCAAAGTAGAGCCAGCTGGCCACCTGCCACCACCAGTGCTGCCATCGGTGAGATCCCTTCAGTGCTGCAACCCTGGTGAGTTCCCCAGCGCTGCAGGTCTCTTGACTGCAGGCTGGGAGATCTGACCGTCAGTTTTTCTCTGGGAGCATGCTGGGAAATGCTCCCAGCATGCTCCCAGAGAGCATTAGAATGCTGGCTCTCTGGGAATGCTAGCTGTGGGACCTCACCAGGGTCATAGTGCTGGGGAGACCTCACTGGTGGCAGCAGCAGCAGGTAGGAAGCCGGCTCCACTTTGACTCCACCGGTAAGTTTGTTGCCCCTGCCCCCCCCACCTGACCCCCATGCCTACTCCCTTTCCTGCACACCACAGTAGGGGACTTGTGGCTGCCCCCTGTCCTACCCCCCATTTCCCACCACTTAGGGGACTCAGTAAATACTCGGCAAAGTACCCGGTATTTTACCGAGTACCAAGTATTTTACCAAGTACTGAGTGGTACCAAGTATTCAGTAGTATTACCACGTAACTCAGATACTCGGAAAAAACTTGGAAATAATTTTCTTTTACTTGTTTCAGCCCAAGTTGAAATAAACAAAGAAATAAAAAATCCCCAAATCTGGATTTCTAGGTATACCTAAGAGGCCGGATTGTCATAAAGGCCAAGGACCATGCCCCATTAGGGATGGGCGAACAGAACGGAGTTCGGAAATTTGGTTCAGTTCGGTTTAAAACTTGAGTTTGGAAATTCGGTTCGGTTTTGTTTAACATTCAAGTTCGGGTCAGACGTTCGGTTTGGTCGACTGAACAGACCAAGTTTGGTCGAATTCCAAACTTCCGAACCAAGTTCGGCCAATCAAAACCAGTTTTTTGTTTGTTTTTGTTGCCACTATGGATAGGCGAATGGAATGGAGCTCGGAAATTCGGTTCGATTCAGTTTGAAATTAAAGTTCAGAAATTCGGTTCAGTTCGGTCAACCAAACAGATCGAGTTCGGCCGAATTCCAAACTTCCGAACCACGTTCGCCCATCCCCATGCCCCATTGACTTCTCTAGATGGTGCCATCAAAGCACAGGTGATCAGATCAACCCCCAGGCATTGGAATTCACTTAAACAGAGCTGTTTGCCAAAGCCACTAACCGACCACTTCTTGTTCCGATTGCAGTTTCAAATCAAAGCAAATGCAAGGCCTGGGGAAGGTATGTGTTAAAAAAAAGGAAGGTTGAGAGAGTCAAAAGAAAAACAACAATAGCAGCAGACTGGCAAGCTGTGATTCACTGAACAATTTCTGTGTGATTCAAATCATAATGTACCAAAGGCCCAGCACCTCGGCCACAGCTTCCGCTAATGCATCACGGTCAATGGATGCAAAAATAACTCCACAACTGTGATTTCTGATAGGGTAATTGAAAGAGCTTTTGGACAAGAGCCCCCCTCCCCTTCCTTTTTCAGAGACAGAGTGGAGGGGAAAAAAACAACCACCCTGTAATGTGTATTAATTATTAATTTGTTCTTCTCTGATGTTTTCTATTTCCCTGTGTTTACTTAGAAACAAATCACAGCTCACTCTAGAGAAACAAAGTAGCATGTTAATGCATAAAGGATCTGATGAGCGCAGGAAGTTATTGCCAAAATCTGCATCCCAAAAGCCAGAATTGCTCAATGTGCTACTTCCAACTCTGTGCCTGATCTACAAAAGACTTGATTCTGCTTCATCTCTCAGCTGGGAGAACTACAAGCATTTGATTCCCACTGAAAACTAGGTAATTCAGATGGTGCCGTTTAAAGTGGTACACCCAGCAGAAACACACCCATCCAGTCATTCCCTACAGGTTTATTTGTGGTGAGTGAGCACTTCACTAGGGTTGAAACAAGTACCTGGAAAATGAGTATACTTGTCAAAATTGTGATACTCAACCCGACCCTTATAAATACCCAATTAGAGCCTGGAGGGCAACCTGATTTACCATTTTCCATTCCAATTTTCTGACTTCTGGTACCAGTTTTTTTTTAACTTTCCATACCTATTTCCATACCAGTTTATCAAATAAGTAACTCAATAATGGGAATATCCAGTATTTTCAGGTAATTGGGTGCCCAATTTGGCACTCAGATACCAATCGGGCAGCCGATAGACTACTTGAAAATGGGTAGCAAATGCATTACCCATCCCAGCTCTACACTTCACTGACAAATTCTTGTTGATCCATGGACACTGGCATAGTCCCCATAGGGCAAAGTGGGGTGGTTGCCCTGGGGGCCTGCATCAGCTTTAAGGGGCGGCTGTCGCAGGCTTTGGAGCTGCAGGGAGAGTCGATAATGTGCCTTCCCAGGGCCCAAAACATCTAGCTATGCCACTGTCCATGGAGGTTATAAATAAACATGGGGGGGGGGGAGAGAGAGAACATCGGACATCTAATAATATCCTATCATGGGAACTAGGCCTGAAGCGGTAGTGTTGTTTGCCATTTTGCTATTTACTGTTGACATTTTGACAGTCTTGCTGCCGCTCTGATGGCATTTGCCATCAATTTACAGCAGTATCTGACATTTTGTGACAGTTCCAGGTATTCTGCACCACTTAAGATAATAGTGACAATTTCCAACAGCTCTGACAGTTCCAACAGTTTTACTGATAGTTCCAATCATTTTTCTGACATTCCCTACAGTTTTACTGACACCTTAGCAACACATTACAACACTTTGCAGCATTTTCTGACTCTTTATGGGACTTGCGACAGTTTCCAACAACTGCTGCTGAGAAATAGCAACAGGCAATAGTGGAAAGCAGCAGCAAGCATTGGAACAAGTATGGGAATGCCGTGTCCATGCCATGTTGGGAAAATGGCAACAGATGGGAGGTTTCCGACAGAATTGTCGGACACTGCCGCATGTCGTTTCAGACCAACTGGGAACGTCTTCCACAAATCATCATAAACATAGACATAAAACAAACCCTATAAAAATACAAACTGAGTAAAAGAAAATTAAATTACCTTAAAAAGCTATTCCCCAGACCCTGGGGAATAGATGGAATCATCATGGAATACAAAGAAGGCAGTGGTCATACAAGACTAGCACCATCAATTGTGCTCAGAGCGTTACTGACAACCAGTGGAGATTATGGACATCCTCTCCTTCAACCTTCTTTCTAGGAATGGGATTCTGGAAAGCAAGCCTTTTCTGATTTGGTTGTGGGGAAACAGTAGGGGTGTGCAGAACATGCCTCTTTCTTTTTAGTTTTCTGGTTAAAAAACCCATTTGTTTTCATTCACTTTTTCCATTTTAAAAATATTTTAAAATAAAATTTAAAAAAATCATTAAGCGTATACAAAAAGGCCACCAGACTGTTTTCAAAATGGTGCGAGCAGCATTCCACGCATGTGCAGCCATTCCGCTAATGTGCAGTGGTGATTTGCACACGCACAGAACAGCTGCCCTTTTCCAAAATAGCGGTAATACTGCCACTGCCATTTTGGAAAAAGCCACGCATGCGTACAAGAGCCCCAGCAGCCCTTTTGCACAGTGACATTTCTTATGTTATTTTATTTTTAATGAAAATGAATGAAAGCAAAGGTATGTCATTTGCTTATTCTTTTGGGGGGCATCAGCCTACATGATCATCCTCCTAACCAGGACAGTGAGACTGACTGTGAAATGCTAAGGGCTAATCTCCCTTAGCATTTCACAGTCAATCTCACTGACTAAAGTCAGAAACACAGTAATAATGAGTGATTTCAACTACCCTCATATTGACTGGGTGAATGTCTCCTTGGGGTGGGATGCAGAGATAAAATTTCTAGATGTCATAAATGACTGCTTCCTGAAGCAGCTCATCTTGGAACCAACAAGAGAAGGAGCCACTCTGGATCTAGTCCTAAGTGGAGTGCAGGATTTAGTACAAGGGGCAAAGGTGCTGAAGCCACTGGGCAATAGTGAACCTAATATAATCAAATTTGACATACTCACAGGAGGGAAAATGCCAAATAAAACTACTGCGGTAACATATAACTTTAGAAAGGGGAACTATGTAAAAATGAGGAAACTAATTAGAAGGAAACTTAAAGGAGCAGTTGCAAGAATTAAATGTCTATAGGCAGCATGGAGACTATTTAAAAACACAATCTTGAAAGCTCAGATTAAATGTATTCCACAAATTAAAAAAAGGTAGGAAGAGGACCAAACATCTGCCTCTATGGCTAAATGGTAGGGGTGGGAATTCTGGTTCTCCCGAGATCCGATATTGCCGGTATTTTGGTGTATCGGCTTAATCCAATAAATCCAATATATACTTGTACTGGCATACCAGATTTTTAACATTTGCCGCTGTACCGGATTTTTTACATTGTGGCCATTGAAGTCAATAGCCTCAATGTAAAAAATCCAGTACCGCGGCCAATGTTAAAAATCTAGTATGCTGATACCAGTAAATCCAGTACCAGGGAGATCTGATACCAGTACATCCGGTATCCGGTATTCTCCCTGGTGTCCCACCCCTACTAAATGGTGAGGTGAAGGAGTCTATTGCAGCCAAAAGGGCATCCTTTAAAAAATGGAAAGGGAGTCCTTTTAAAAATGGAAAGAGAGTCCCAATGAGGTAAATAGGGAAGAACATAAGCGTTGCCAAAGTAGATGTAAAAAGTTAATAAGGCAGGCCAAAAAGGAATTTGAGGAGCAACTTGATAAAGATGCTAAAACTAACTTTTCCAAGTACATCAGAAGCAGAAAACCTAGTTGAAAAGAGTATGTATGTGAGGTTACTGGTAATTCAGTACTTTTAAAATTTGATTGATGTAAGATTGAGATTTATTGTTAAATTTAATAGTAATTGTATAAATTTTGTAACTAGTTACTTTTGGGCAATGACCTTGTGTCACGCCACAAACTAATAAATTGAATTGGAAACCTACTAGATAGTCAGTTGGGGCGTTAGATGACCAGAGGGTGAAAGGGATGATTAGAGAGGAAAAGGACATTGCAGAGAAGCTGAATGAGTTCTTGGCTTCAGTCTTCACTGCAGAGGATGTTGGGGAGATACCCACACCGGAACCTTACTTTGTAGGTGATGAACTGGAAGAGCTGTCACAAATCAACATGACCCTGGAGGAGGTCCTAGAGCAAATTGACAAACTAAATACCAACAAATCACCAGGACCAGATGGTATTCACCCCAGAGTTCTAAGAAACTCAAATATGAAATTGCAGACCTACTGTTAGTAATTTGTAACCTATTGCTCTGCCACTGTACCTGAGGACTGGAGGGTGGCAAATGTTTAAAAAGGAATCCAGAGGTGATCCTGGAAACTACAAACCAGAAAGCTTGACATCTGTGCCAGGCAAAATGGTGGAAACTATTAAGAACAGAATTGCTGGGCATGTTGGGGAACATGGCTTAATGGGGAAGAGTCAACATGGATTTAGCAAAGTTAAGTCATGCCTCACTAATCTGTTGAAATTCTTTGAGGGTGTAAATAAGCATGTGGACAAGGGAGACCCAGTAGATAGCGTACCTGGATTTCCAGAAAGCATTTGATAAAGTCCCTTATGAGAGATTCTTGAGAAAATTAAAGGTAGTGTCTTACTATGGATTGGTAACTGGTTAAAGGATAGGAAGCAAAGAGTAGGACCGGATATTCGGTTTTCACAATGGAGAGATGTAAAAAGTGGTGTGCCCCATAGATCTGTATTGGGGCCGGTGCTGTTTAATGAATTATTCATTAATAGGGATGGGAATTTTGGTTTCGGATAAAACTGAAAGTACCCAAAAATGTTCTTTTTCTGTTTCGGTACTATCGGATCTTTTGCATTGATTTTTGTACCGGATTTTTAACATTGCAGTTTGTGCCCCATTGAAAAACTGCAATGTTAAAAATCCAGTACAAAAATCAATGCAAAAGATTCGATAGTAATGAAACCAAAAAAGAACCGAAATTCATGAGAACTGAAACCAAAATTGATCGAAACTGAAATTTTTCCAAGAGTCCCATCCCTATTAATTAATGATCTGGAAAAGGGCGTTAAGAGTGAGGTGATCAAATGCAGATGACACCAAGTTATTCAAGGTAGTTAAAACACGAGCAGACTGTGAAGAACCGCAACAGGATCTTACGAGACTGGGTGCCTCGGCATCTAAATGGCAGATGAGATTTAATGTGGAGAAGTGCAAAGTGATGCACATAGGGAAAAATAACCCAAACTATGAGTCTACAATGCTGGGTACTAAGCTAGGAGTTACCACTCAAGAAAAGGATCTGGGAGTGATTGTGGACAATCCACTGAAATCCTCAACCCAATGTACAACAGCAGTCAGAAAAGCAAACAGAAGGTTAGGAGTTATTCTCAACGGGATAGAGAATAAAACTGAGGATGTCATAATGCCTCTGTATACAAGTTGATGGTGGGACCGCACTTGGAATATTGTGTGCAGTTTTGGAAGCCCCATCTCAATAAAGACATAGCTGAACTAGAAAAAGTACAGAGAAGGGCAACAAGAATGATAGAGAGCATGGAACGGCTTCCACACAAAGAGAAGCTTGAAAAGCTGGGTCTCTTTAGCTTAGGCCACTTTTAGATGAGTGCGCGAGCCGCTCGCGTGGTATTTCAAACTCCCGTGGCGCGGGATTACACGAGACGCCCGGTGGGGATCAAGCACATGAAAGGTGGTTGCACATTCATTGCCGACTGCGAATTACATACCTCACAAATTGAGGTATGTAATTCACGGTCGGCAAAGAATGCACGACTGCCTTTCATGTGCTTGATCCCCGCCGGGCATCTCGTGTAGTCCCGCGCTGTGGGAGTTTGAAATACCGTGCGAGCGAGTTGCGTGCTTGTCTAAAAGCGGCCTCACAGAAGAGAAGACTGAGACCAATTTCAGACTTTCCCCCATGCATATTCTGGCTGTGCATTTTCCACCCCCCCCCCTGCAGTCAGAATATGCCAGGGGGGGAGGTCTGAAAGTGGCCCGAGCTCTGCATCCCTGCGTGTCTCTGCCGGCAAAGTTGCACACGGGAGAGGGGATGTGTGTGTGTTTCAGACCAGCAGATCCCATATTATGGCTGTGCATTCCCCCCCACAGCCAGAATATGCACAGTGGGGAGGTCTGAAAGCAGTCTGAAAGGGGACATGATAGAGGTTTATAAAATCTTGAGTAGTCTGGAACAAGTAGATGGGGAACAGTTATTTACCCTCTCAAGAACTAGGGGACACTCCATGAAACTAGCTGCCGACAGATTTAAAATAAATAAAAGGAAGTACTTTTTCACTCAACGCATATAATTAACTTATGGAAATTTGTTGCCAAAGGAAGTTGTCAAGGCCAGTCGTATAGCTGGGTTTTTAAAAGAAGCAAAAGTATGAAAACAGAAATGCTCATCAACATTCCCCAAAGGTCAGGATTTAACAGCAATTTAGCAACAGTCATTCCCAATTCAGCTGTAACTATTTATTTATTTTATTTATTATTTTCTTTTCTTTTATCAATTTATATCCCGCCCCTCCTGAAAACAGCTCGGGGTGGCTAACAATTTTAAAACATAAAAATACAATCGTATAAAATTTAAAACAATCATAATAATATTAAAACAGGGTTAGGCACACAATGAAACAATAAATAAGGGTAGGAGGAGATAAAAAAACCCTAAACCCCCCCTCCCCAAAGGCCTGGGCGAACAGCCAGGTTTTACAAACTCGCGGGAATGTTAAAAGGCTTGGGGCCAGGCGAGCTTCCTCCGGAAGGGAATTCCAAAGGCGCGGCCCGACGCGGCCACCAAGAAAGCCCTCTCCATTGTGGCTGCCCGCTTAACACGGAGGACCTCCAAGAAGGCACCCCTGACAGACTGAAGGAGCTGCTCTGGGGCGCGGAGGGTGAGACAGTCCCTGAGGTACGAGGGACCGAGACCGTGAAGGGCCTTATAGATCAATACCAATACTTTGAACCTGGCTCGGCACGTTATTGGCAACCAGTGCAGAGCATGACGAAGGCATGGACGAGGGAGGCCAGGTCCGGGCCGGAGATGTACGGGTGCAGCCTCCACACCAGATATAACTGGCGGAAGGCAGCCTTCACCACCACCTCCACCTGTCGATCCAGGCAGCGATCTGCGTCCAATATCACCCCCAGACTCCAAACCTGCTGAGCTATAGGAGGGCGAACCCCCCCAATCAGGGGGCCGACACCTCCCTCGCTCTCTCCACCATCACCTCCGTCTTATCGGGGTTGAGCTTCAGTCTGCTCTGCCGCATCCATTCCGCCACAGCCTCCAGACACTGGGATAGCAACGAGACAGCAGGGTCTGGATCAGCTGAAAAAGAGAGGTACAGCTGAGTATCATCAGCATATTGGTGACATCGCACCCCAAACCCTCTCACGACCTCCCCCAAGGGCTGCATATAAACATTAAATAATAATGGAGACAGAATGGAACCCTG
>QEPC01009477.1:4371404-4410958 GCA_003113815.1 Sphenodon punctatus | reverse complement strand
CCGGGGCGGAACCCAGATTGAAAAGGGTCCAGGAAACCAATGGTATCTAGAAGCACCTGGAGCTGGATCGCCACCACCCGCTCAATAACCTTCCCTAAAAAGGGAAGGTTAGAGACAGGTCAGTAGCTGGCGAGTGCGTCCACATCCAACGATGGTTTCTTCAGGAGGGGGCACACCACAGTCTCCTTGAGGCTAGGCGACAGCCTCCCCTGCTGCAGGGACATGTTGACCACCCTCGCCAGGAGGCTTTCACCAACCAGGATGGGCACAGATCAAGTTCACAACTGGTGGCTCTCACAGACCCCAAGACATCCACCGCATCGGCTGGTGTCACTTCCTAAAACTCCCCCCCACAAAGTTGGACCAGACGGGGCCTCCATCACCTCGCACTCTCCACTGCCCCCAACCCAGCGTCAAAGTCGCTCTGAATCCGAGCAATCTTGTTTGCGAAGTAGGTGACAAACTCCTCACAGAGGGCTTGGGACAAGTCCCCGTCCAGGCGGAGGGAGGCCGGACTGACCAGCCCCCGCACCACCCGAAACAGATCTGCCAGGCATGACTTCGCAGATGCTATGAGGGGAGCAAGGAACTCTTTCCTTGCTGTCCTCACAGCCTCAACATAGGACTGCAAATGGGCCCTATGGAGAAGTCGGATGCTGGTGTCGGACTCGATCTGAGTCCGACACCAGCATCGCTCCAGCCTCCTACCTGCTTGTTTCATACACCGCAGCCCCTCGGTAAACCAAGGGGCCCTGTGGTGACGAGACAGAGGCAGAGGGTGTCTCGGAGCCACCCTGTCAATGGCCTCCCCCAGCAAGCTGTTCCAATGTTGGACTAGTTCATCGACAGAGTGGCCGTCCAGGTCCAAGGTTAATTCCCTCAGGACCTCTTGGAACCACTGAGGTTCCATCAGCCTCCGAAGGCAGACCAACCTAACTGGTTCATTCCCCTTCTGGAGGTGGCACGCTGAGAGATTGGCCTGGAGGAGATAATGATCTGTCCATGACAAGGGCATAGCCCTGACCTCCCCCACTACCGGACCACCCGCCTCAAGGCCAGAGCCGAAGATCAGGTCGAGGGTATGCCCCCCCACATGGGTTGGGCAGGTGACCACTTGGGACAAATCCATGGTTGCCAGGGCGGCCATGAATTCTCACTCTGCTCCTACAAGGTCGGCATCGGCATGAACGTTGAAGTCTCCCAGGACCAAGGTCCTGGAGGAGCCCAGCGCCACCTCCAAGGCCAGCTCTGCTAGAGTGGTAAGGGATGCTGCTGGACAGGAAGGGGCCCGGTATACCAGCAGCACCCCTAGCTTGCCCCCAGCCAAATCAAACATCACACGGAGGGCCTCGATACCTGAAATCTCCTGAACTGGATATCTCCTGACAGCCCAGTCTTCTCTAAAAATAATCACTACACCACCTCCCCAGCCACCTGTGCGGGGGTGGTACTGCACAGCATACCCTGCCAGAACGAGATCCGCTCAAGTTGGTCTAGCCATCTCGTCCAGCCAGGTCTCCATAATACACGCGAGGTCCACAGCCCCATCTGAAATTAAATCCCGGACAATTGGGGCCTTGTTGACAATGGACCAGCATGGGTGTGATGGTGTTCTTAATCACCACATCAATCATCACCATCATCATCAGCAGGCAGTTACACAACATTGTGATGCATTAATTCTTCCTTGGTGAAACAATAATCATCCACCTGATGAATGGAACTGCTAGTGGTTGGAGTGTCTACAGCACTCACAAATGCCCCTGCTGTGGACAAACTCACATTCCCACCTTCACAATTATCCATCCCTCGCAATCTGGAGGAATTCCCAGCATTGAATGCATTGTTTTTGAGATGAGACTGTCTCAATCACAGTCTGATCCACACAGACAGTTATCATCTCAGAACTATTGTGGGCAAATTGTCTTCCATCTGGCCTAATGAGCATACCAAATCTGTTTCTGTGTTCACAAGCAAAAATCTGAAGGGAGTCCCTGTGGATCAGAGATGCATCTGGCATGGAATACATTCCTTGGGCCAAATTCAACCCGGGTGTAATCAGAGCACATGAAGCTAACTGGAAATGATATGTTGCCCAGTTATACTAAAGCACACACTGTTTTATAGAGAGAATGCAGCCTCCTCACCCCCCGAGCCTTGTGTACATTCAATGTCTCTGTTGTAATGTTTTCTCTCTCACTTTTCTCTCTCACTAAATTTTGACCTCTGCTCCAATGTCAGCTTAGTTCAGGCATGTGCTGCGGGTGTTTGATTGAGTTCTCTTTCAGAATTCCACAGAGGCCTATGTCTTCCTTGATTTTGAAAGAATAATAACAATGAAGTCATCTTTTGGTGTGTGAACAGAATAGAAACCCTGGCTCTTCGGTGAACTTGTTCTATGGATAGACTTGGGGTGAAAACTGAAGTGATGGCCACGTGGCAGTGGCCTGTCCTGACCCAGGTCTGGAAGCTGCAGTGAACATAGGGTGTCTTTAGACATAATGTTAATGGGTGTCTGAATGTGTGTTTTGACCTTGATACGAACACCGGTTTGGCCCTGGGTTCACCACATGGCGCTGCTTAAACACACAGCCCATGTTGGGGCAAATCAGTGTTTTGCTCGCCACCCAATGTCAGCACGCAAGCGCTGTCACCTTGTTTCCCAAGTTGTATCCGCTAACACACCACACAATATCATTAGATGCAACGTTGGCCACGTGTTAACCTAGAACACGCAAATTGTCCTTGTGATGTAATGGTGTTCACGTCATGTGTTCAATGGGTGGCCAAATTGGTGTTGGGATAGTTATGGTGCTTACGCACAATGGCCAAACACGTGCTTAGGGGTTTTGACACCCAATCTTTCTTATGTCTAAAGACGCCCATTGTCTGTGCCCAGCGCCCTGCCATGATAGGGCTGGCCATGGTGGACCCGTCCCGGGCTACATTGGCGGCCCAGGAATAGATGTGATAGCCTGCTGTGGCCCTCTTTGGCCTAGTCAGGTGGGTCTTAGCCCAGGCTGTGATTTTGGAGGTTTCCCCAAGGTCAAAGCCCAGGCTAGCCACCAACATGGCCTGAAGCAATCCCAGGCCAACGTCTGGCAGAGCTTGTAGAGTTATTTGGGTGAGCTCCAGTCCCAAGCAGGCCACTCTCACATCTGTTTTTACCCTTGGTGTTAACCAGGGGTGGGGGACCTTTCCCCTCTCAGGGCCCACTTTGCACAAGCTCCAAGGGCCACACAGAAGTTGGGGTGGGGGTGCTTAAAGGATACACTCAAGGAAAGGAGGGCCCAAATCATGGATCTGTGCCATGGAACTGCCCCCTATCCTTGTTTGCATGCCATCATCTCTGCTCCTTTCCCTTGAGCTTATTTTTTCAGTGATTTGAGGTAAGAACTTATTTATTTATTTATTTTATTTAACAGAGATTATATCCTGCTCTCTCCACCTCAGCGGCTCAGAGCGGCTCACAACACTATAAAAGTATAGAAAAATTCTGACATTTAAAAATATCAATCATAAAGCAAAACCACAAAAATACACACCTCCCCATCCTCCCCCTACCCCTCTCCCTCACCAAATGCCTGATGGAAAAGCCAGGTTTTGCAGTTCTTACGGAAGGCTGGGAGGTCCAGGACCAGATGCGCCCCTACTGGGAGGGAGTTCCACAGGCGCGGCATGGCGACTGAGAACACCCTGTTCTGCATGGACCCCCAGGAAACCAGGGGACCTCCAGCAGCGTGCCCCCAGCCGACCGTAGGGGCCGATCCAGGCCCCGGGGAGTGAGGCAGTCTCGCAGATAAACAGGGCCCAGACCGTGTAGGACTTTATAGGTTAAGACCAACACGTTGAATCAAGCCCAGAAGACTATTGGCAGTCAGTGCAGTGACCTGAGCACTAATGTAATGTGCTCCTGGCAGCCCAACCCCACCAGGAGCTGGGCCGCTGCATTCTGCACCAGCTGCAGCTTCTGAGCCATCACCATAGGTAGCCCCACGTAGAACACGTTGCAGTAGTCTAATCGACAAGTTAGAACTGCATCCAGGGGTTAGATCTAGGAATTGGAAAGGAGTCAGATAAAAACTTGCCGCGGGCCCATGTGGCTCCAAGGCCTGAGGTTCCCCACTCCTGGTGTAAACGGTAAACAAGCTGAAACAAATACCTGGAAGAATGGGTATACTGGCAGGGATGGATTTAGGATTTTAGCACCCCTAGGCAAATCAGGCTGCCGCCTGCCACCCTCCCTCTACTCAGAGCCATCTGAGGCAGAGGAGGGAGACAAATGGGGGTGCCCAGGACAGAAACAAGAGTCTCTTTCTCCATGGTTGACACCACAGCAGAGTACGTTTGTTGGGGCTTGGCAGTGGAACAGGGCTTCTCCAGGTGGGGATGGATGCGGGGTGAGGGGCGGAGGGTCCTTCCCTCCAAGCAACCGGGTGAAGCGGTGAGGCTGCAGTGGTGGTGTGGGGAGGGTGCACTGTGGCTGGACGGGTACAGGCTGAGAATAGACGCGCCCTTCCCAAATCTGCTGCCCCTCAAAAAATCTGCTGCTCTAGGCAGCTGTCTATGTTGCCTGCCACAAAGTCTGGCCTTGTATAGAGCAGAGTTCGGAGAGGAGGGAGCTCCTTTTGGAGAAACAAAGGAACTTAAAATGTGAGCTCATTCTCAGCACAGAGTGGTAAATATAAGCTCTGTTTGCTTCTCTCTCTCTCGGCATGAGGATACCACAGATAAAGCTGTAATCTTTGGACATAGTGTCTTTATCGGAACACCATTCCAACAATGAGCAGTATAAACCCCTGATGAAGGGTGTTTGTCACCCGAAATGCGTAGGGTTGAGTTGGTTTGAATTTTATTGGATTTATCAACGCAGTGTTTAAAATTGTATTCTTGCTTTTGTATATATTTATCATATCTACCTGTGTATTTTCGAAAAATTGGTTGTACATTATATGCAGTTGTGTTTTAACCACAGGATTATCAGTGTTTTAATGATTATATTTCAAATTAATAAATGGACTTTATACATCTTATCCTGGGATTCATTTGGGGCAGTAGCTTGTTGTTTTGTTGTGCATTGCTATTGTTGTTACCACTCCCCCATATTCCCTATTCTATCTCTTTTTCTTGTGGCCTTGTATGTCCAATGAATTTCCGGTACCCAAAATTGACTCAACAACATCGGGTACCAATCAGTACCTGACTGCAACTCAGTTTAGGTACCCGATGTCCTGGAATTAGGGATGTGCGAACCCGGTTCAGGATTCAGCCCAAACTTGGGGTATTCAGGCCGCTCGCAAACCCTCCGAATCCGAACTGTCCCCCGCCCAAGCTGGCCAAACAAAGTTTGGGTTCTGAACTTGTTCAGGCAGCGGATGGGGGACGGGGGGACCTGTTTTTCCCTCCCCCCCTACAGGCTGAGTGGGTGGAAGGGGCACTGGGGCTCACCTCCCCCCCCCCATGCAGCCCTCGGAAAAAAAATGTTTAACCCCCCCCAGCTCCAGAGATCGTCCTAACTGTTGGTGCCAGGGCATGACCCAGAAGGACTAGGCCTGAAGCACTCTGGAGCACTGCGGGAACCACTGCTGGCACCACCACCGGACCCGGAGCTGGAGCCCCGGCACCAACAGGTAGGTCAGGCTCCATCCCCGGGTCCTGCGGTGGCAGCGGGTCCCACGGCACTCCAGAAGCGCTCCAGAGCGCTGTGGGACCTGCTGCCGAGGCTGCGTGGGGGGGGGGGGCAGGTGAGCCCTGGCACCCCTTCCACCCGTGCAGCCTGTAGGAGGGAGGGAAAAACAGGTCCCCCGCCCGGCGCCCAAATGGGTTTGCCCCCCAAACAGGTTCGGGCCAAATCCCCATACCCCAAATGGTTTTGGGGGGCCCGAACCCTGAACAGGCCAAACCCCGAACCCCTTGGGGTTCACACATCCCTAACTGGAATGTCAACTTTTGGTACCAATTTATTTTTACTTCTAACACTTATTTATCTTTCTTTTGGTTTTGTCCTGGAAAATCAACCTTTGGTCTCAGAAAGTCAATTTCCAGTCCCAATGTTTCAATTTCTGGTCTTGATTTATTTTATTTTTTAAATTTCCATCCTGATTTTGCAGTTTTCCATCCCAATATACCAATACGTAATCAGAAAATTTAAAAAAAGGTAACTGGGTACTCAATGCAATACTAAAAAATGTGGATATTATTAGTGGGTACTAAAAGAAGCCCCCATTTCAACTCTAACTTGGTGCCTTCTGCATAGGGTGTTTTCAGACATGATGCTAACCCCAGTTTAACCACACTTGAACATTTCTTATACATATTGCAGGGCTGTATTGGTGCCCTATGCAGCCCTGCAACATGCATAAGAAATGTTTAAGTGTGGTTAAACTCGGGTTAGCATCATGTCTGAAAGCACCCATAGGCTCCAATTGCAACATCAGAATCATACATGGTTGTGGAACAGTTAACTTCTGCTTAGTGGTAAACCAAAATTCCACTCAGTTTCTGTTTCCAACAGAACTGGATGGTTTGCTCAGTCTGATCACAATTCAGACTGGACAGAATTCTGACTGGAATTCCAATGGACTGATCAAAACAGATTTCTTCAGTAATCTGTGCATGTCCAAATTGCCAGTCAGCATTCCAGTCAGAACTATCAACTCTTCTGCCAAATCAGAATGACAGTTTTGGACCCTCCTTACTTCTTTATTCCCCTGTTTTTCTCTGAAATGGGAAGTAAGGCTTTGGACCACCAAAAGTCCTACTTGCAACTGGATATCCTCCTTTGCAGATTTGACAATTCCCAAATTTGTAGCATGTAGTAACTGGAATTCAAACCTGAAATGTGATTGAACCCTCTCATTAAAATGGTCCCAAATATGCAGATCTAGACAGTCTAGCTTTCCTATTCCAGATCCCATGTAAGAAGGTAAGCTGGCCCTGCCCAAAGCATTTTTCTTCTCCAAGTGCTCATTAGGTTCAAAATGTCAAGTGTCCGTTTCTTTACACAAACCGTCCATTACCCATTTTGCTTTCTCCTCCTTGACAACTGGTCCTCTTCTCTGGGCTCTATGCTGGATTCCCCCTCAAGGAGCTTGTGAGCACCTGTTAGAACAGCCTCCTATCCGCTATTTTGAGGCTTCCTGCTTCTGAGACCTCCTGGCATGGCTTCCTTTTTTTGTGTTGTTCGCCGCCCTGAGCTGCGTTTGGGCGGGAGGGGTTGGATACAAGTTTTAAATAAATAAATACATTTTTCCTGCATGTTTGCTGTTACATCCTGAACTTTCTGTGTGTCTAAATCACTCACCCAGATCTTAAACATCTGGCTCTTTGAACTTCTGCGTAGAACTTCTCAGAGAACTTTTGTGAGTAAGAAGTTATCCTGGTAAACTGCTTTGCTCCAGCAGCTGTGGTCACTTGGTTTCTATGCCAGCTGCTCAGATCTACAGCTACAGCTACTTTAGGCTGCCTCAGGGCAGTGTGTGTGTGTGAAGAATGCATCTGGAACTTACTTGTGGACTTGCAAACCCAGAAGATTGAAAAATCCGGAACTTTAAGGTGTGCTTAAAAAGGCCCAGTGTCATCAGGTGTTGTGTGCCATAACAGCATGTTTTCCTTTATTTTATTGTTATCCTTGCCCTAGCCCGGGTGTCATCAGGTAGCCCGTCAGGCACTAATTGGGTACCCCGATGTTACTGGGTTTGGTTGAGTACTGCAATTTTGACGGGTATATCAATTTTTGCTGGTACTCATTTCAGCTCTAAGTGGGACCTCAACACATGAGGCCTATGGATAAACTAGAAAGAACAATGTATGCATAACTTGGGGGCCCGCAGGGTCTGCAATGAAGGGAACTCCAGCCCCTGGCCTGAAGGGGAAGTTATGGTGGTATTTTAATGGAACAGCAAATGAATCATGGTAATACTTCCTTTTTTCTCAGAGGTGAGGCAGTGTGTGTCCATTAGAGGGGGCCCCCATCACCATTTCACATGAGGCCCTGGTTCCGGCACTTGGCCTAAGGGCCGGACACTTAGGGAGCTTTCTGATGTGCTTGAAAGTGTCCTTACGAGGTTGGGATACTTTTGGAGTCGTCTCTTCTCCAAACTGAAGAGCCCCAACCTACCAAGCCTCTGCTCATATGGGAGCCCTTCCACACTCTTGATCATTTTTGTTGCCCTTCTCTTTACCTTTTCTAGTTCCGCTTTGCCTTTTTTGAAATGGGGCGATCACAACTGCACACAATATTCGAGGTGCGGTTGCACCATTGATTTGTATAGAGGCATTATGACATCCTCAGTTTTATTCTCTATCCCCTTTCGAATAATTCCTAACATTCTGTTTGCTTTTTTGTCGGCTGCTGTGCACTGCGCTGTGGATTTCATTGTATTGTCCACCCCCACCCCCAGATCCTTTTCCTGATGGATCATCTTCCAAAGATGATCATTTCATAGATGGCAGTGAGGCAGGAACTGACACGGTTGCATAGGGAAACATAACCAAGATAGAGGCATGAACTGGTGCAATAAAAGATTATTACTCTCTCCCTCTGTTTGGACAGGGACCTGTGTTCACAACATTCTCTCCATTGACAATAACGGGTCCCTGTATTTGGTTCATTTGTAGGGTGACCATACCTCCCTTTTAGGATGCTTATGAAAAATACATGGGAAAAAGTGTCCTGTATTTATTTATTTATTTATTTATTTCAATAGATTTCTACCCCACCCCTCCTGCAAAAGCAGCCCGTATTAAAGGGGAGGAACGGCCACCCTATTCATTTGGGACCAACCCAGCAACTGGAGCTGAAGTGAATATCCTTCTTGACAAATTGATGAATTTCAGCTCTTTGTTTCCTTTTCCTGAGTGGGATCTGGGGGTGGGATGCACATATATGCATACCCTTTCCCTCCTAGGTGACAGCAGATACTTCCTGAGGCCTTACACATTACACCATTCACGAGGCCAAGGACACCTGCCGAGCAGGCATTCAATCCTGCGCATTGCTCAACATGTGTAGTAGTTGTGCGGACATTCAAACAGCTGAAGCACCATTTTCATTGCCTTCACTTCTCTGGAGGGTATCTCCTTTTTTTCACCAGAGCAGTGTTGAACGCCATTGTTGCCTATGCAACACTGCACAACTTGGCACGGCGGCAAAACATTCCAGTCACAGATGCCATAATCGATAGGGTACCAGAGGTGCCTCTGCCTACCCAGCCACCTGCCGGCATTGGTGTATATCACAACCCGGGGCCAGCAGGTTTGTGATGGAATCACAGCACCATACTTCGCACCGTGCCATGGTGAGTTGACCCATCCCTATTAGCAGCTACATAGCAATCACCATATGGTGGCCCATTTCCTCCCATGGCTTCTCACACATGTTTCTTCGGTGCCTGTCATGGATTTTCGTGTGGGGCTGCCTTCAGGGTATGTCTGTTGAACACCACAACTACTGGGTTGTCATCATTGCTATGATGTCCACAAGTGACCTTGTTCCTTTGGCCACTGGTTTCGCAGGTGGCTCCATGATCCTATGCTGGTATCCCTAACTGTCATTTGGTCTTTTTCTGTTGCAGGTGACATATCCTTCAGGGCTGGGTGGAACATGGATGGGTATGCTGCCTGCGGGTGTCCCTTCCTGTATCGGACCATCCATCTGTGCCTTGCACTCTCTGGTGGGTTGTTTGGGATCATGATGGTTGCCATGTATGAGCCTGGCCCTTCCCACCCCACCTTGGGTGCATGGGGTACATGTCTTTGGATCCACCATCCTAATATTTTTGCCTGAATGGATGCTTTTACCTTTGTGACATTGGGTGTCTTTAGACATAACGTTAATGGGTGTCTGAATGTGTGTTTTGACCTTGATACGAACACCGGTTTGGCCCTGTGTTTACCACGTGGCGCTGCTTAGACACACAGCCCATGTTGGGGCAAATCAGTGTTTTGCTCACCACCCAATATCAGCATGCAAGCTCTGCCACCTCATTTTCCGTGTTGTACCTGCTAACACACCACACAACATCATTAGATGCAACGTTGGCCACGTGTTAAGCTGGAACATGCAAATTGTCCTTGTAATGTAATGGTGTTCACGTTGTGTGTTCAACGGATGGCCAAATTGGTGTTGGGATTGTTATGGTGCTTGCACACAATGGCCAAACACGTGCTTTGGGGTTTTGACACCCAATCTTTGTTATGTCTAAAGATGCCCACTGTTTGCCCCAGCTCCCCCCAGCAGTCATTCGGTTCACCCTCCTTCACCCGTGCACTGTTCTTGTCCATTCACGGTCATCGGTGCTTCATGCACTGTGTTTTTTCTTGTTGCCCCATGGGCAGTGCACACTGCTTTGGTCCTGCCACTGTAGCTTCTAGTCATGCTCTGGCAGCCCCTGCCTGTTTAACTAAGGTAGTGACCATCCTTTCTACGTGCTTTATGCACGTGCACCCCACACCTCCTCCTGCCGCCTGTGTTTTCTGCGTGGTTTCCAAAGAAAGCATTTCACGTGCGTCCCACACCTCCTCCTGCTGCCTGTGGTTTCCACGCACACTCTGCGGGCCATGGGATTGAGCTCAGTGAGCATGAGCCAATGTCTGGCCAATACGATCACTGTCCTGCAAGCAAAATGAATGAACAGAACGAAGTAAATGGAACAAACAGAATGAATGAACCAAACAAACAAAACAACATGGAACATAATTATTGTTGTATTTTATATTTATAATTGAATTTATTTTGTGATTGTTAGTCGCCCTGAGCTGCTTCAGTGGGAGGGGCGGGATATAAGTTATGAAAAATAAATAAATAACTTGGGTGTTTGAAAAAACTGGGTGGTGGAAATCGTCTGATACTCACTTCCTTTGTTTTGGTTCAAAATATTCAAATTCAATGGGTTTTCACAATTGGGGGAGTATTCCTTTCAGTTCTAGACTAATAATTCAGATTATTTTTTGTTATAAATCATGTCTATGGCACTCTCAGCATTCAGTCTTCTGCACCAGGGACCATTCCATCCTATCTAGGCCCCGGTCCTTTTGTTTCCTCTAACTCTCTACCCATGGACCCTATCACTGTAGTAGCTGGGTGCCAAATGTTCACTAAACTTGAAATCCATGGATCACCCATGGGAGCAAATCCCACAGATGGGGAACCATCCATTGGAAATAACCTGCTGTCAGTTCCCAGAAGGACACGTCATGGGAGTGTCATCAAGAGCAGCTCAGCTGATCCCAGCCATCCTGCCCACGCACAGGGAGCAAGAGGCAGTCCCGAAGGCACCTCCAGAAGCCATATGTGTGCCGCTGTTTTCGAAGGCAAAAGGGGGCTACACTTGTATTTCATTAATTTAATTAGACAAACAAATGTAGTCAGCGTTCTGCATGTCTAATTCATTAACGTCACCCTTCAACAGAAGGCCATTCTTATTAGGAACATCTCTGGTAACGCTTCAGATCCTTTTGGTTGGAAATGTATTGGTTTGCTGTATGGCAGAAGTAGAACGATGTTGTCTTTATAAAATATTTGGGAGGTCTGTTTGCATAATCTCAGTAACTATGGAAAAAATATAGAAAAGAGAGAGAGAACCATTGGCAATCGGTAAATGGAAGTTTACTGCTGGGTGGGTGTGTGGCGTGGAATGGAGAGGGGGCTGACACATGGCCCCTGCATTGATGTTCCCTGATTGCTGGCCCAGTGGGTAACGGCCAACAACCTGAAGGGGCTCCGTGGCCAGGTAGCATGGCTATCAATGCAGGAGGATTAGCCAGCGGGGGATGATCACCCACCATGGGGTTGTTGATGTTTGGGGTGTCGTTTCTTTTTGTACGTTTGGGGTATTTTTTTATATTTCTTGTTCACATTAAATCCTCCCCTTTTCGATGTCAGTGCAAGACGTGGCTGTTCCACCAGGCCTTTGAAGAGGGAGACGGGTGAGGGTGGGTTTTTATTTTTATGGGGGGTGGTAAGAGTGGGGTATTTTTTCCCCATCCTGCTCTTTTCCCCCTCCCCCCCTTTTAGATGTTTTATGTTTATGTTCTTTGTGTATTTTTATATGTGTATTTTTGTATTTGTATACAGTGCAAGCCGCCCCGAGCTGCCTTTGGCAGAAGGGGCGGGATATCAAATGTTTTAATAAATAAATAAATAAATATATCTTTTACTGTTTTGAAGGCTGGTATCTGACCGTTCCTCCATACTACCATTACCATTGGCTCCCTACTCTTTGGCCTGCGGGTGTGCATGGAAGTAAGAGGAGGGATGGGTACGGATGTAGGATATGACTGACAACCACACCAGGCCAGCAGGCACATGCTTTGCCATCCCCTTGGATGCATTCCATTTCCAACTCATGCATTGCTGAATGCCCCGCTGCATGCTGTGGCAAATGTTCGAGCCAACGCTGTCCTGGCGACAGCACATACTCCCATCCCTTGTCCAGGTACCAGGGGGAAGTATGTGCACCAGGATTGCTGCCATGGACTCTTAGGGCATGTCCTTTGCAAGCCACCACACCATGTCCGTGGGACCCTACCGAATCTATGCTCAGCTACAGGGTTCCTCATTGGGGGCTGCTAGAGCTGTGTATGGGAGGGTGGGGTTGCTGGAGTGTCTGGGTGTGCAGGGAATGGGTAAGGGGGGGTGAAGGGGAGGAGGGGGAATAGGCATGGGTGAGAATAAGGGGTAGGCCGGTTGGACAAAGGCTGTTGGAGGAGGAAGAGGGAGAAGCAGGGGAGCCAGCATCAGGGGGAGAAGGAGAGAAGAAGGGGGTGAGGGAGCGAGGAAAATATGGGAAGGCATCCTAGGTGGCAACAGTCACTTCAGCAGATCAGGCCAGTGGGTGTCGCAGGAGCGATTGTGCAGTGTCCGGCGGTGATGGAAGCGGGGATCGGAAGAAGCTGTGTGGCATGGATGTCGTCAAGGGGGTGGTTCCTCGCAGACCTCGCACCGGTCTCACAATGGCCACAAAATGGCCAGCGCCCTTTTGTTGCCGCCATGGGCTGCCGTCCACTGGGGCAGTCGTCTGGGGTAAAGCAGGCTGGCAGACAAAAGGTTATGGGTTATGTCTATTTCCCCCCCCAGGTTTGTAGCACATGGTTTTCTTTGTGCGTGGTGTTTGGGACTGTGGACGTTTTCTGATTGGGGGTTGCCCTGCCACTGGGAAAAGAAGGGGGAAGGCCTAGTGATGCTATTTGAATGACGGGGATGCAAACGCGACAGAAATGAACTGCCTGTCATAGAACCGGATGCTTGAATGACGTGATGGGTGTCATTCAAGTCGACTATAGCCAGCTCGAAAGTGCAAAAAACCAAACAAACCTGCAAGCAACCTAGAGCTGAAATGAGTAGTGGATTTATTACTCACAGGCAATACCTGAATTTTTGGATACCCCTGTGAGTAGAGCTGAAATGAGTAACTGCAAAACTTCCAGTACCAACTTTTTTATTTCTTTATCAATTTACTGACTTCCAACACCTAATTATTGAGTTTCCATGCTGGAAAGTCAACTTCCATTCGCATAAAATGGACTTCTGGTCCTGAATTTTAGGTTTTCTGACTGATATACCGATCGGTAATCAGAAAATCGGTACCAGAAATGACTGACTTTTTGAGTTTCCGGGTACTCAATCAGTTCCCAGGAAACCCGTTGGGTACAGATTAGAACCCTGGAATGGAGTGAGAGAGACTCACCTGTCACAAAGTTCCCTTAGTCTAAGGGAAGGGATTTCCAAAAGGAGCACCAAGAGAACAGGTGCGCCACAGCGGCAATTAGAGACACTGCCGCCAGCATCAGTAACGCCATGATGTGAGCCCAGTGTGCGCCTATTTAAAATAATCTCTGCCACTTTGCAAGCAGTGGTTTAGGGAGGGAGGCAGGCAGCAGGCCAGGAGAGCACACGCTGGCTAGAACGGCTCCAGAGTGCTGCAGGAGCCAGCGAGTGAAATTAACAAGCCTGCCTCAGGGAGAGGCTTAGAGCCAGAGCGGGTCAGCTGAAACTGACCAGTACTTAGAGCAGTGTTGCCAGCACAAGCTGGTTGGGAAGTTGAGGACTTCCCTAGCAGATTGCAAGAGCCAGGGAGCGTGGGTGCCAGTGCTGGCTCATCGGGAAGCTGTGGGCTTCCCTACTTGCAAGCCAGAGGACCAGCTAAGGAGAGACCTGAAGGGCAGAGATGCAGTCAGGCGTGGAACCGTGGAGGTGGAGTCAGCCACTGAGAGGAGGCGTTACCACCCAGAAAGAAGTCGCCCAGAGGGAGGAATTTCAAAAGCCAGAGGAAGCAGGAACATTGCAGCAGACCCTAGGAGAACTTATGAGTCTTCTGCAAGGACTAAAAATCCAGCACATGTGGCGTTCATGGGAGCCGGCCGCGAGGGGACCCCATTTACAAACCCAATGACCCCTGCCACCACAACCATAAAACGTAGTTACTCAACTTCACTGCTCTGCTGCTAGCACCTGGCAAACAGCTATCTAGCTTGTTATTATTATTATTATTATTATTATTATTAATAATAATTATTATTATTATTATTAGCATTTATATAGCGCCAGTCGTGTGACCTGGTGCTGTACAGAACATAGAAATAGACGCGGTCCCTGCCGGTGCCTTACAATCGGGCAATAGGTATTGTTCTGGCCCTGCCACCTGAACTTTCTCCTACAGCTCTGATGGCAGAAGAGGGCACAGGTGACTGATAAGTCAAGGGTTCAAAAGTGGACTGTGACGGTCTAATTAAATTAGACACAAACACAGATCCATTTCCATCCATCCATTTTTAATTTATATCCCGCACTCTCTCAAGCGACTCGAGGCGGCTTACAACAAAAAAAATACATTTACTGGGTATATTCCCACACAGGGGACCCAGCACAATACATATACAATTAACATAATATACTAATATACATTTCAAACCAAAATACAATCAAAACATTATGCATAATAATTTCCACCTATCATGACTCCAACACAGACCACCCCACACAACAGGGCGGTCTCCCCCTTCCAGCACCCTCGTCTCACCAGGGTACAGGCTGACTCCACCCCCCTCTCACCGGGGGGAGCCAGCCCCTTCTACCTTCTTTATCACAATGCAAATACCAAAACCAACAAATTACATATCTCAATATTTCAGTGGTCCAACAAGGCACTCCTACATCTCCAACTAATCCACCCACCATTATTCAATTTCCACAACTAAAGCAAAAAAAATCCCCTCCTCCAGTAATTCATTTCCCCCCCCCCCTCACTCCGAACCCTCACTATTTCTACTCTACTTACATCAGGGGAATATAATTCAACTAACCCCCCCTCCCTCAACGTTCCCAAAATATCTACTTCAGCTTCTTCATACGCCCCCTCCCTCAATTCTATCCCCCCTCTCTCCTCTATATCCCACATCCCATCCTCTTCCACCATATCATCACTCATAATCTCCCTCATAGTCTCCCCCCCTCCTGCCCTCCATGCCCCGAAGGGCCCCAAAGGGCTGCGCCCTTTGGCCGCGGCCCTTCGGCATGCGACCGGCGGCAGAGCCGCCGGGCCTCCTTTTAAACTTTCCCCGGTGCGTGGTGGGGGGGAATTTCCCCTGCAAGCCCCACTCACACTGCCCTTGTCTCTCCCAGGTCTCTCGAGGGATCCAACCAAGTGTCCCCCAGCAGGGGCAGCAGCAGCGGCAGCCGGGACAACAGCAGAGGGATACATCCCCGGTGGTGAGTTACAGATGGCCCCCCCCTTTCAAATCCTGACAGACTTAATCTGCAAATGGCAGATTGAACAGTACAGCATATTTGATGGGCACGCCTGGTTTGGAGGGCACTCATATCTGCTCCAATTTAGCAGTGTGCAGCACTTTCTTCTTTCATTTTCATTTTAGTGTTCATTTTCTGGGATAAAAAACAGTCCATATTTGGGGTGGGAGGTTCATAAAAACCCTGTTCATTAAAATAAAAATAAAAATCATTGTGTATGCACCAATGGCCACCGGGACCATTCTGTGCATGCACAGCCCTTTTCAAAATGGGGCCAGAAGCACCAGCCCCATTTTGGAAAAGTGTGTGCATGCATAGAATGGTCCAGTGACCATTTTGCACATGCACGAGAATAATAATAATAATAATAATAATTTATTTTTAATTAAAATGGTCGTCGGAGCCATTCTGCGCATGCGTGCCCTTTTCCAAAATGGTAACGTCAGTGTCACCACCATTTTGGAAAAGGGAGTGCATGCGCAGAATGACCATGGCCAACCTTTCGCGCATTTGCAGGGGTTGCTGGGTTTTTTTGGGTTTTTTTAAATAATGTTTTTATTTTTAAACAAAAACAAATGACAGCAAATGTATGTTGTTTGCTTATTCATTTGTTTTCTGAACATTAGTCACTAAAACGAATGGGGCTTCATTCGTTTTAGTCACTAATAAACAAAAGCCATTGCACATCCCTTGTGTTCAAAACACAAGAATCAATTGCTTGTTTGATGGGGAAGAACAGCTGTAACGGGCAATGGAGCATAGACAGGTGTTTAAAAACGAAATAGTAATATCGCATTGGTAAGCTTTTCTTTGCAAACTGGGCATGAGTATTTGTCTCCTCTATCAGCAGCTGCTATTTTCCAAGGAATAGATTGGTTCTACGTCAGTACCCTGATTTATCTTTTAATGCACATCACAGCTCTTGGATGAGCAGTGATTCAAAGCAGGTACATCTTTCAAAGATTTGGATAAGAATCTGGGAAGTTAGACTTGCAATTCATCAAATTTCCCACAAGTTTAGAGTCTGATACTGATCGAGTTGATAAGATTATCTGCTCACCATCCCCCTCACCCACCCTACTGAAATCTGTAGGGAAGCACCTGTTACTTTTTTCTAGGGGTGTGCATGTCATTTTCCTTATATCAATAACGAAAATGAAAATAATAACAAAAAATAATAATGGAGTCAATAACGATAATGAAAGTCGTTATTAATTTAGTTATTGCCTGGCAGGCTGGCGGGTGTTTTTTGGAGGGAAATGTGGATAGAGGGGAGGAGGGAGCAGACATCTTGGAGCCAGAAACAGTGTTGAACTCTTGAACTGGGAGGGGAAGGACCTGATGGATGTACCTCTGGCCAATGAGCAGCACAAGCAGATCCCAGCAGTTGAATGGCATCCCTGTGATTCCTCAATGCCTCCTGCCTCCCAGAACCAACCAGGAGGGCTTTGAGGGAGGGCACTGCAACCCTTTATATTGTAGGGCTGGGCTTCTTCACTCTGTGTTAGCTCTCTTGCTTGTCAGGGTGCGTTTGCAGAAGCTGCTGGTGCTTGCACTAGAAATCCTCCCATTAATATATATCCCTTATTCCCTTCCCTACCACCCAATCCTTATTCCTTAGGTACGCACATATATAGCGAGAGAGAGCTAGAGAAATAGAGAATAGATATAGATAGATTAGAGATAGTGGCTATACCTCTGAGCTTTCCTTTTCCCTTCCCCTGTCTGTCTCCCCCTGTCCATATATTATAATTATATAGATATTTGTTGTAAGCCGTTGTGGGTATGAGGGGGCAGCCAAGAAATGCAAATAAATAAATAAATAAAATATATATAGATTAGATGTTTAGATACTAGGTTGTTATATATATATATAAGGATTATAGAATAGGAACATTTTGTATTATACATAGGTTAGGTTTAGTTTAGATTCTGTATATATTATATAAATAAAACTACATAGTGTGTACAGCATATATTATTCTTTGCAATTCTTTCTGTATCACAACGAGAAGGGGAAGGAGTTCAACTTCTGACAACCATTCCTCATACGAAAAATAAAATCTTCGTTTGAAATTGGTACCGACACCAACAACAATGAAAAATGACATTTTGTTATGAAGAAAAACAAAAATGACATTTTAATAATGAAAACAATTTTTTAAATGACACGGGGTGCAACCCCTATTCATTCCATGAGGAGCAGAGGGAGGCCAGAGCGCAACACCCTGGGCAATAACATTCAGGGAAGCCCGTGGACATTAGGAGTAGCTCACGGAGCGCTGACGTTTGGGTCCAACCCTTGCCTCAGCACAAAGGGCCTTCAATTACTGCAAAACTCTGCCGAATTCGACTGTGTCGCAAGGTATGCGGTGCTCCAGAAATAAATGGCAGAGTTTTCTTAGTTGAAAACAGGCAGGCAACTTTATTCTGTTAAGTACTCAAACGCAACTTAACTGATACTGGACAAGTTCTGCGGACTGCACCCTGCCTCTTAGTTCTGCACAAAACCTGGGATGGACTCGCTTGGATCTGCTACTAAGTAAAGGCACTCTCGCGTACTGGCTAGGATTCTGGACTGGAACCATGAGGCACTACAAATGCCTGGGTTGGTTTCAGGGTACATTATGTCTTTACACCCTCTGACGAATCCAGTTGTTCGAATTTCATGTGTAAGTTTGAATTATTGCTATTATTTATATAGTGACACCAATGTACCTAGTGCTGTATCTTCATTAATTAGAGACAAGTTCCTGCCCTGATGACTTACAATCGAGGAGAGACAAGCGAGGGGGAGACACAGGAGAGAGCCATAATGGAAGGAGACATTCATAAAGTTGAGAAGTCACCGCTGCACGTGCTTAGCTTAGTTTCCGGGAAGCGGACTCTGAGTGAAGGATGGAAGAGGAGACATCATTTGCACCCATATTAAATTGGGGTATGCAAGCAAACTGGCCAGAAATTAGAATTTGACAACTGAATTTGCAGTCCCCCGTCTGGTGAGTACATTGGCATAGGAGATGGAGGAGACATTTTCCCAAGTCACTAAGTTTGGATGACAAAGGCTTCCTACGTTCCTCAATCCCTTGTCTTTCCTAGATTGTAAGCCCCTCAGGGCAGGGACCCATCTCTAATCAATGATTGTACAGAGCCAGCTACACTGCTGGCACTATATAAATAAGTAATAATCTATATATTAAAAGTCTGAGCTATAGATAGTTAGAGACTTAGCTTTCATAGTTGCGCTATGAAATGTGTGACATACAGGATATCAAATTCAAGCTGAGGTCCTGCAGTTTTGTAGAAAAATCACAGAGCATCAAAACATTGATTAGTTTCATGATGAAATTACTGGTGAAGGCAGGAACTCTGTCTTATCTTTCCCTGGTTTAAAGAGGGAGCCCTCTGCTGGTGAGTCAGGGTAATGATCCTATTCACCCAGCAGCCCTCAACTACATGAGCCTTTTTGGTGCATTTGTCCTGTAGGTGATACAGCTGGCACTGCCACGATTCAGAATTCTCTTCGTTGTTTTCTGGCATGGCATAGTGCACGGGACCACTACTACCACTACTACTACTAATAGCAATACTACTAGTACTACTAATAGCAATACTACTACTACTACTACTACTAGTAGTAATAATAATAATAATAATAGAAGAAGCAAATTTTGTAACAGCAGCAAAGATAAATTCAGAAATTGTTTGTGGAGATGAATATGCAAATTTTCTTCATGAATTCAAAAAGTCATATTCTTTTCAGCCCTACTGGAAACAGATGAGCTAGATTAAATTATACTGATTTACACCCAGTTGTAGTCCGCTAGTTCCACTAGTTCCGATTGTTTGCAGCTCGATAGAATGAGAAAGAACAGAATTGCTTTTTTATTCATAAACTTGCTCTTCTTCTTAAGAATTAAGGAAGAAAAAGAACCCCAGTGGATTTGCATATTGTACGTAAAAAGTGGATCATACATTTCCTTGAGATGAATTTAATAAACTACCCGGGAGATTTGATCTTGACTGTTGTAGGATTGGAGCTGACAGCTCCTACCTCCCGCCGTCTCTCTCTACTTGAAATGGAAAAGTTTATCTGCAATTTCACAGACTCTCGGAGCCCTTCTTCCTCTCACAGTGAGGAGCTCCTACCTTGCTGCCAGACTCGTAGAAAAGAAAAGAAATCCGGAACCTGCAGGTCTCTTGGAATCAGGATAGATTAGCATGTCTCACTGCTTATGAGCAGGGTTCCTAGTTTTCTCTTTGCGACAGAAAACCAGAGAAAAACAGAGATTTTGCTTTTTTCAAGAGAATTTTTCAGAAAATGACAAAAAAACAAACAGGTTTGGGAGGGCACAACGAGTACAGGGCAGCGAGGATGTGGAGCGGAGCTGAGGGGAAGCAGCCTGAAGGCATGTGCTGTGGAGAGGCAGGGGCTCTGCATTTGGAGGGGTGCCACGGAGCTGCTGTGGGGTTAGGGGCCAGGAGCAAGTATGAATTGGGGCGGTCAGGTCTTCTGGATCTTGGGAAGAGGGGATGGGAAGAGGGGTCAGGAGGGGGGCCTATTTGGGCCCATAGCAGCTTCCCCAAGTGCCAGCCTCTTTCTGGTCCCCCTTTCTGGTTGGCAGAGCGGTGTGGGACCAGGCTGGGAGTCGTTGTCAGCAAGCACAGGGCAGCAGAGGGGAAGCAACCTATAGACATGTGCTGGGGGGGCGGGGGGGATTCAACATTCAGAGAAGTGCCACAGACCTCAAATGTTTATTTATTTTTGGACGGTTGATGGGACAGGTAGTTGCAAAATTGCAAAAAAATGAAAATATTACAATAAAATGCAGTGTTCTAACTCATACCAATATATATTGTGGTACGGGAAAGTCAACTAGCGTTGACATTTAATCACAGAAAAATAGAGATTTTAGTTTTTTTAATCAGAGAATTTATGAGTTTTTTTTTTTAATCAATTTCAATTTTTTTGTTGCAGAAAACTAGGAGCCCTGCTTCTAAGGAATGCAGTTCCCAGTGCCACAAGTGTTGTGTAGTTTCTATGCACAGATTATTGTTATTTATATAACACAAGCAAGGGGCCTAACACTGAAAATTCAGCATTAGAGACAGATTCCTTGCAATCTAGGATGGACAAGGGAGGGGAAACAGGGAGAGACAGGGATACACTCATGAAGTTGTGAAGTCACAGGCGCGTAGCTTAATAGTTACAAGGGGAGGGGGGATTCTGGCGGATCAGCAGCACCACTGAGCAATCTATGACGGTGAGCAGCTAGGCAAAGCCAGATGGCAGAAGAGAGGGGTTGTTTGGACTCAGGATTTAAAGTCAGAGAGAAGAAGTACGGCACACGTGCTCTGGGATGGCCTGCCAGGCATAGGAGAGTGCCTGGGAGAAGGGTGAAGACAGGTAAGGGAGCAGGGGACTCTGGGACAGGTGAGAGGAGGTGGCAGAGGAGAAGTGAAGTTCTGAGGTGGGATGAGGTGGTTTTGATCTCAGGGCCCAGGAGAAATCTGGCCCGGCCCCGCAGTCAGCAGCTGATGGTAGGTTGAGTAGACAGGTATGCTAATTGGGGGGGGGGCAGAATACTTCTAGCAGAGCTAATATGTTACAGAGTTAACACTGGGTGTTTTCAAATGAGCAAGGTGATGGCAGGGGCAAGGGCGGGGGAGGTCCATGGCCGCCAAGTGGTTCTGCCGCGGAGCACCTACGTAGGTGGGAGCAAGTCAAATGGGCGGCTTCAAGCCTAGCTACCGTGGCCATGCAGCAGGCAGCTGCCATGCACTCTTCCCGCACCACATAGGCCTCAGAAAAACATCACATGGGTCATTCCACTTCCGTCCCTCCTGTACCCCTCACTCCAAGCCCCGCCCAGTAGCCCGCCCCCCTGCCATGACGTACAAGCTGGGTGCGCGCTGGGTCCTTTCGGTGCTTTGGCCCAGCGATGTTTTGTATTCCGCTAAGGGCTTCCAGTAGAGTTTGGGGCGGGACTGGGGAACCGGCCAGGCTGCAACCAGCCACGGGGCCAGGCCTGCATGTCTCCATGGGACTGGCAGACCTGTCTGCTGGTGTGGCGGCTGGCCACCCCTGTTGATATGGGCAGGGGCTCCGTGGCCACCCATTGTCATGTGCCCATTTGGCTTGCCCCGCATGGGGCACTCCGGTTATCCTGGCAATGCTCCGGGAGTGGCCAAAAGTGGGTTCCACATGGCTCACAGGAGTGTACATCCAGCCACTCCACCCTCAGATGGGTGGTTGGATCTGTGGCTCCTGGGTGGCCGTACAATGGTAGCATCTCATCTGAAAACACCCGCTCAGAAGAAGACTCTCAGACCAATAACCATGACATGCTCACACTTTACTCCCATTCCTTTTAACAGTTGGGGGTGGGGGGGGTGTTACACTTCACGCAAGCTACATGTTTGGGATTTCCAGCATGGGCATTCCTCCAGACTGCCACCCCACCAGTGCTTCTCCTGCTGCCCCCGAGTCATGGGGAGCCCCAGGCAGCAATGCAAGAGCAGAGCAAAGTCCCCCACCCCCATCCCCTGTCCTTCCTTGTCTCCGCTGATGGGAGCTTACAGAGGAGTTGAACCTAGCTACTGGGAAGTCCTCCTGTGTAAACCTCGGAACGGCTATATGCAACTACCTTGTCAGCATGATAGACCCAATACATCCCATTCCTCCCTACAGGACTCTCGGGCTCAAACCCCGAGAGGTGGCCACTGTAGGCAGAGCTTGGTGGCAAATTAGTGACTCTGCATTTACAATTTGGTGACCTTGTTTCCACATCGGTACAAGTGTGTACAAGTGCCCTAGGATTTCTGAAGTATCTCATGTGATACTGAAAGCACACACTGGGCACAATCCTCAAATGCCTGAGATAAGACTGGGGGTCGGGGGATGAAAAGGGATTCTAAGCTGTCTTTACACCTCCTCCATGCTTGGTGTTGAGGGAGCCACAAGGAGATGCAGGGTCCAAGGAACAAGTCACTCAACTGAATTGCCACCCTCTCTATCATTTCATAACCCACTCACACTTTCAGACTCAGCTGTTGACATTTGCAGAGCAACACTGAAGTCTGTCGGGGAACTTAAGTAATTCTAATGACATTTATTCCATCCCAAGTAGATGACTTCCGGCCAAGGGAAAACCCAGCATGTTCTGTCTTTTTGAGTCCATTTTACAGTTCCATGCAAAACAGCTGCACGCACCTGGCTATTGGCATCTCTGCAGCGTGTGGCTGGGCCAAGGAATCTGTGGGGTAGCAGCAGGACTCCTGCCTTAACCAAGTCTAACTCTCTGGCTGCTTTTACACAAGAGCCGCCTGCTCATGCCTGTAATCATGAGGCATGTAAAAGTGATTTAAAAGCACCTCAAGCAGAATTACTTCATTGCAGAAGATGTTCGGAAATGCTCACAACCTACAACCTCTGTCCTACAGTCCCCTAACAAGTGCGTGTTATTTTCTATAGACCAAGGCTGCATTGATTTTATCACTGGATTATTGATTTCTCCTTATTGTATTTAGAGGTTTGAAAGGCTAATGGATTTCCCCCCTAACAGCTCCCACCCAAGTATGTGTGTGTGTACACCCACCCCTACTTCTCTTGCATTTTTCAGTCTATAGTTCTGACTTTTTACATGCCTGAGGAAGAATTCTGTGAGGCCCCAAAGTTATTATTATTATTATTTAGTTATTTATATAGCACCAACAATGTACCTAGCACTTTACAATGATTAGAGACAGTCCCTGCCCCAAAGGGTTTGCAGTCTAGGCAAGACAAGAGAGGGGAGACAAAGGAGAGGCAGGGATATATTCCCCAAAAGGTGAGAAGTCTAGGCCATAAGTGACTCATGGGGGGGAATGCCCCCTCACAATTTTCAGAAACCCTATTGAACCCAATTTTCAGAAACCCAGACAGCCCAGCCCCATCTCCTGTGCCCCTCCCCCCACTATCAAGAGTTACCAGTCACCAGTGGTGGCGTAGCAAAGTTGTTGCAAGCCCGGGCTCATGTCCCAGTTTTGCCCCCCAAGGATTGGGGGTAGGATCTCCAGAGAGTGGGGTGTCTCTGGGTTGGGAGCAGGAGCAAACCCCACCCAGAGGGAAGTTTCAGAGTGGGGACAGGACTAGCACTGCACTCCCACCCTGAAAACTTCCTTCTTGGGGGAGCCCTTTGCAAGTGGGCCTTAGCTTTGCTAGGAAATTTTCAGAGTGTGTGAGGGAGGAGCTCAGACTGCTTGCAAAGGGCCCCCTTAAGAGTCCAGAGCCTGGGCTCAGCTGAGCCCCCTTGCTCCATGGTAGTTAGTGCTACACCCCTTGTCTCAAGTGCACATGCTTAGCCTAGTTACAGGGGGAAGGGATTTTCCCAAGATACGACAGTAACGGGACCGTGGGTGTGGGGTAAGGAGCCTGACAAAAGAGAAGGGATTTTAATCAAGATTTGAAAGTTGAGAGAGAGGGAGTTTGCGGCCTAGGAGAAGGGATGAAGACATTTGCATACTCTCATCAACAAAAACGGGTCCAGTAAAAGATATTGATATGGATCTGGTTTGCACCAATCCCTCTGGGAATGTAACTCCCTGTTGGGATTCATCCCCCTGGAATGTAACTCACTGTATGCGGCCCCTGAGCTCACTTGCCTGCCTCTTAGCTTAGATGGCTCTGGCCAGGCAGGGGCAAGTGCCAGCTGGGCAGGGTTGAATACTGGGTGGGGCAGCTTTTCAGTTTGGAGAGAGTAGAGAGTTGCAGCTTGGCCGGAGACTGTATGCTAGAGGTCTGGAAGCAGAAGGCTACAGAGACAGCCTTCTAGGGACCCCTGAAGTGCTGAACCGGGAGGGGATCAGTGGGACCTGACTGGAGGAGCCATCGCCTGGTCCCAACCATTCCTCTCAATGTCTACATTTGTCAAAAAAATGGACTCTTACACCACACAGCCTGTCTCCAATTTCTCTCTCCTGCCAAAGGGAAACAGGCCCAGCAACGTTGCCCCCAGAACTTCCCACCCCTCGGGGAAGGGGGGTAGCGACAATATCATCTGAAGGACTGTGGGTTTCCAACTCAGGAAAAGCCAAGTTTCCCAAAGCATGTCAGTTGATTTAGGTGCCTGCATCTCGGCTTGGTGGGGTTTAAATTCTTACAGGATCCAGCCCAGTAAGGAACCTAGAGCAGGTCCCGTTTCTTCATGATCATCCTGCGTCTATTTACAAACGTTTAAATAACAGAAGCACCATCAGGCTAAGCTGAACAGAAAAGCAAGTATATCCCTGCCTGGGTAGCTGCGTCACCAAACTCTGCCTGCTTCCCACAGAGTATTTCAGGCCTATAAGTTTATACCTGCCCCCCGCTCTGAGTGACAAACTGCCCAAGTTGCTTCAGCTGGGTCCTTATATACCAGACAGCCCAGCCGTTCCCTATTAACCCATCAGGGCCAGAGGCAGCTGTGGATAGAGATTAGCAGCCTTAGTATGCAGCCTCTGCAAGGACTAGTGTTTCACCAAAGTGCCATTGCTCTGTCTGAAAGTCAGTGTAGCCTAATGGCTAAGGCAGTAGATTATGACTTTAAAAACCCAGAGTTCAAATCCTGTCATGGCCATGAATTCAATTGCTGTTTCAATTCCCCATTTTGGAAAGTAGACAAAGAAATTGGAAAAGATTGAGAGGACTCAAACTAAGGGTGTTTTTTATCTCCCCACCCATCATGCAGGGCTGCATTGGAATGGGCCCAGGTGCAAGAAATGGAGATGAGCCCCCTCCGCCCCCAATACCTCAGTTGGCTACCGCCCCCTACCCTGCCCCACTGCTGCTCAAACCCCCTCCCTTTCTTTCTCATTGCAGAACAGCCAACTTTCCAGTGACTGGATCTGGTCCAGTCCCTAGATCCGGTTCCAACGCTCCAGTCCGCCCCCCTGCCAAGCAGTGAAAGCCTGAACTCTGGGGAAGGAAGGAGAGGCGAGGGCGTTCACACAAGGATAAGGAACAGATCGGTGGCAGAGAATGATGTATGAACTGGATCCTCCTCTTTCTGAGCACACCCCTTAAGCCCCCTCACTTCTAACTTGTACGCAGCTCTCAGAGCTTGTACTGGTTTTCAGCGTGACCCCTAGGAAGGAAAGCCCCCCCCATCCCCCAAATAGTGATAAAACCCAGACTGATGTCAAGTCGGCAGTCGGGGCGCTTGCTGACAAACACAACAGATAAACAAGGGGAAGCCTCTGCTGTGGAAGCTCCATCCCCCATGCCCTCCCTGGGGCTCGTCCAGGGGTCACTCCCTCACTACACCCAGCCAGACTCTGCCCCCCAGCACACACTGCCCCTGCCCTCCCAGCTCCCGGGCACAGGCGTGTGCTGGCTCCGCCACCAGCCCCCTTCTTCGGCGCCTCCTGTGTCAGCTCCCCCCGCACTGAGCTAGGCTCCGGGCGGCTCCCACAGGGTGCACGGCCTGCTGCATGATGCCTGGCCTTGTGAGGAAGAGGTCTAGGGTGGCCATAGTTCCCCTTTAAAAGAGGACGTTTATGAAAAATACATGGTGCAGGGCTGCCCTGGAACCACTGCCGCTCTGCAACATGTGTTTTTCATACGCATCCTCTTTTAAAGGGGAGGTATGGCCACCCTAGACAGAGTCTGGGGCTGCTCCTCTACCCGGTTCTGCTGCAACGGGGAGACCTGGTGCCTCCCGGTGGCCGCTGCTGCTTTGCGAACCCCTCCCACCTGATCCAGCACCTGCTCCAATGGGCTCCTCCCCTCCTAGGGTGGCCAGACCTCCCCTTTAAAATAGGATATTTATGAAAAACACATGTTGCAGGGCTGCATTGGTTCCAGTGTAGCCCTGTACCATGTATTTTTCATAAGCTTCCTCTTTTTAAGGTGAAGTATGGCCACCCTATCCCCTCCCCAGACCCAGCTCTCAGCCCCAGTTTAGAAACAGCTATGTGGGGCAGCTCCCCCCCCCAGCAAAGTCGCATTACTTTTCCTCCTACCGCCCTGCTCATCGCCTTTGCCAAGGAAGAGTATGACCAGTCAGGGATTCTCGAGCCTGAGCGTCTTCTAGGGATGGGAAATCATGTTGAAAATCAGAACCGGATCAAACTCGGTATCGTATTTGGCATAATCGTATCGAAATTGGAATCAGCTTGGGGTTTTTTCCCCATTGACTTCAGTGGGGAAATTTCCCATGAAAGTCAATGGAAAACAGAGGGACCTGCGCTAGATGAAGCAGTTGGAGCAACCGTGTCACCGGACTTGTACCAAAGCCGACCAATTGCAACATGAAGCTAGTTTAAAAGCTTATGCTGTGATGGTGCGGGCAGCAAAGAAAGAGGTTTTTGCTGCCCTCGTAGCATTCACAAAGTCACGTCCAGCGCAGCTTTTCCGGGTGGTGCAGCGACTGGTCAGTCCGGTCTCTCTTCGCCTGGACTCTTCCAGTGCCCACTGTGACATGTTTGTTGACTTTTTTGTGGATAAAATCGCTCGGATTTACCACGACTTCGATGCTGCGCTTATAACAGTAGGTGAGCCTGAGAGGGTGGAGGTCCCACCTTGTCCGATTTCATGGAATCAGTTTCAGTGGGTGTCACCCGCTGATGCGGCGGATGTCCTTGAGGCTGTAAGGGCCACCCATTGTGAATTAGATCCGTGCCCGTCCTGACTGGTTAAGGCCTGCTGGGAGACATTAAGGCCATTGCTGATGGGGGTTGTTAATGCCTCCCTTAGGGAGGTCAGGGTGCTGAGACACCTCAAAGAGGTGGTGGTGCCGCCCCTACTCAAGAAACCATCTCTTGACATTGACTCCCCGGCCAGCTATTGGCCAGTCTCTAAACCTTTCCTTTTTAGGGAAGGTTATTGAATGGGTAGTGGCTCAGAAGCTTCAGGGGCATCTAGATCGGATCAGTTTTCTTGATACTGTGCTTGTGGCTTTGGTTGATGACCTGCGCCGTGAATTAGACTGGGGCAGATCTTCTATTTTAATTCTATTAGATCTGTCGGCTGCATTTGATACCACTGACCATGAGATGTTGGTGGCTCGCCTGCGGGATCAGGCTGGGGTGGGCAGAATTGTTTTTGAATGGTTCCGCTCATTCCTGGCTGGGAGAACGCAGTGTGTGGTTCTCAGGGAATGTACTTCATCTCCCTGGGACCTCACGTGTGGAGTCCTGTAGGGTTCTATTCTGTCCCCCCTCCTGTTCAACGTGTATATGCAGCCTTTGGGCAAGATCATGAGAGGGTTCAGCGTGCGTTGTCATCAGTACGCCGATGACACACAACTCTACCTCTCTTTTTCTGCAGACCCAGACCCGGCAGTCTCGGTACTTACCCAGTAGTTGGTAGTGGTGGGGGACTGGATGAGGGCAAGTCATCTGAAGTTGAATCCCGACAAGACAGAGGTGATGTTGGTGGGTAGGGCTGGGGGGTGGCCCCCATAATTGATGGGGTCTGCCCCCCTTTGGCCACACAGGTCTGTAGTTTGGGGGTGCTCCTCGACTCACAGCTCTGCCTGGCTCTCCAGGTGGAGGCTGTGGTGAAGGGAACAGTCTGCCAGTTACATCTGGTACGACGGCTGTGGCCATATGTTATGGACTTGGATCTGGTCACCATCATCCATGCCTTTATTACCTCTAGACTAGACTACTGTAATGTACTCTACGTGGGGCTCCCCTTGGGGACAGTCCGGCGCTTGCAGCTTGTGCAGAATGTGGTGGCCCATCTCTTAACGGGGATGGGTTACCGCAAGCACATTACACTGGTGCTCTGTTCTCTACACTGGCTGCCTATTATCTTCTGGATCCAATTCAAGGTGCTGGCAATGACCTATAAATCCCTAAATGGTCTGGGCCCATCTTACCTGCAGGAACACCTCAGGCCCCGGATTGCATTGCGGCCCCTGCAGTCAGCCGGGGGCACCCGATTCAAAGTCCCCCAGGTTTCCCGGGTGGCGACGACGATGGGGAGGGCGTTCTCGGTGGCCGCTCCCAGGCTGTGGAACTTCCTCCCGATGGAGGCCCACCTGGCCCCAGACCTCCCCTCTTTCCGAAGACAGCGTAAGACCTGGCTATTCTGCCAAACCCTTGGAGAGGGAGACGGGTAGTGTGGGGTGGGGTGGGGAGGGGAAGGTCTGCCCTTTTAGTGTATTTTTAGCATTTTCATGTTTTTAATGATATTTTATGTGTGTGTTTTTTATTGTTATGTTTTTATTTATGCATTTTGTAAGCCCCCCCCCCCCCCCNGCTCTGTGAGAAGGAGGGGGTGGGGTAGAAAAATAGTACAATAAATAAATAAATAAATAAATAAACAGAACCTATTCAGTTCAGTGGGCCAGTCCTTATTCTAAGTCACAATCCTAGAATGATGAACGGGCCAAAGAAGAGCCTAGAAAAGTTCAATAGCAGGGAGGGGGGAACCGAGTGTGAGTGCACCCCTGAATTAATCTGATCCAATGAAAATCGGGTCGATAGGGGGAAATCAGGGTGAATCGTATTCATCCAATTCTGATGAAAATTGAGTGAATCATATTAATCCAATTCTGATTTTCCCATCCCATGTGCCTTCCAGAAGTGGTGCAAGACTTTCTTTGTTTATAAAGGCATTTGGTGGGTGGAAATCGGGACAGTGATAGGGATTGGGTGAGAGGTTGGTTGGGAGGTTGGCGTGGGTGGACTTGGGATGAGGGTTGGATGTTTTTTTAAATGTACTTTACATTCATTTAATTGTATTGTGTTTTTATTATTGTAAGCCACTCTTGGCCTTTTGGAAAGGGCCAGATATAAGTTTAAATAAATAAATACATATAAATAAACAAAGAAATCAATTTCCATGGGGTCCTAAAGCCCAGGGGGTACTTTTGTGTTCATTTTGGGGGGTATTCTGTTTCTCCGCCACCCCCATTTTTGGCGCTTATTTTGGTTTTTAGTCTTTTCAGTATTTTGGTCATGTCATTTTTGGTAATTGTATATGTCCAACAGTGCTAATATTGCTGAAATTAGATGTCCAAAATACCGAAATGACTGAACAACCAAAATAATGAAAACAAAAAGGAAAAAACAGAAAAACGGAAGCAGATACCCGACAGAGCATAGACCAATATCGATTATTGCCTTTTTTGTTTGGGTAGAGTATCTTCGATGGGTTTACCCATTTTATCAGGTTCTTATTTCAGCGGTACCAAATAAACAAAGTCACTGAATAAAGAAATATATGACTATTTCACTAGCCACGATCCCAAAGCTCCTGCAGTGCATACAGGATCCGTGTGGGTCTCAAGCGGCTTGCGAGTGGCCCAATGTCCCCGTAATGGGCGTGGGGCATGGGATCGGCCTGAATGCTAGCAAATATTTACCTGGCTATTTGTTTGTTTGAATGGGTCTGTGGATAATCTTCATGAATAGGAAATGGCTTATTCATTTCTGCCCCATTGAGAACATATGCTATTTTTCTAAGCACAGCATGCACTAACATTTTCTTTTGTTTTTTTCTCACAGGAATTTCGCATTTCTCTTAGGGCTACAGAAGAAAACCCACCTCATGTTCTGTTTCCACCTCAGTCATTTTAATTGAAAATCCAAATGAATTTCCGTTCCAATTTCTGATTAGAATGATTGAAAAATATTTAGCCTTAATCTTTCTGATACTTGACTGAACTGCCACACTCCTGCCTGGGAGTTGTGCTCCTCCTCTAAACCCACCCTCACCTGCTAGCAACTCCTTTGCTCCTCTAAACATCTTCACTAGTGCTAAACTCAGCAATCCATTTTTTTCGAAATATACCAAGAATCACGGTCAACGGTTTGGAATCGCTGAGTTTCGAGGTTCCGAAGATCAGGTCCGGTACTCAGAAAATTCAATTCCTTGATCAAGTGATAGATCTGCATGCTTTTTCTCTATGCTGCTTGGGGCTGTGCCATTGGCCAGGAGTTGGGGGGTCTGGGGCCCCTGACGTGACTGGAGTGACCCACCCTTGACCCTACCTGGAAGGCATGGGGGTAATGGGAGGGAACAGGTGAAGGGAGGACAAGTACAGGACATTTTTTGATTGGATGGCAGGGGCAAAGTAGCAATTTGGGTATTTTTCAGTCTCTTTTGTGACTTCGCCTGTGAGTGCTAAACTGCTGTATTTGTAAGTATTTTGGCTTGGAGTTGGGTGTGTGTGTGTGTCCTGACCATAAGGGGCAATGCTGGGGGTTGCTTATATATTACCACTTTAGCTGTGGATTTGGTACTGTGAGTTTGGCAGTATTGATGTGGATTTGCCAAGATGTGCCCAGCTGGGGCACAGGGGGGATTCTTTCTGGTTAATTATGGTGTGTTTTGGGGAGGGGGCTTGCATTGCATAGGGGCATGGAGCAAGGGAGGCATATATTTTGGGGGGAGGGGGGTTACATCTAGTTTCACAGGGGCATGCATGGGGGGAGGGGAGGAAGGGGTGGATGCACTGCTCTGCACCCTGATTGGCTCTGGGACAGTAAACATTGGGTTGGGAGCCAAGTGTTTCCAAGTTTCCGCAATTCTGAGTTAGTTCCAAGGTTCCAAGTTCCGAGTTCCGATTTCTGAGTCCTCTGTATCAGTTCTGAGTGGCAGCTGAACCTTGGAAACACCTGCGAGTTGTGGGGTTTTTTTGGTTGTTTTTTTTTTTTAATATTCAGTGCAGCCCTAATCTTCGTCCCTTCTCTCTTCCAAGCAAGACAAATAATAATTTTCAAATGTTGTGAAAAGACAGTGTTTTCTATGCAGGGAGGGATTGGAAGAAAAGACCCGGTATTTGTTTACAGTCAGTTAACTCCAAATAGTAGGGATTAACCCGATGACAGCTGTGTCCAGGGTCATGATTGGGGGTGGGGTAGAAGACTGAGGGATGAAGTCAGCCCTTGAGCATCATGAGTGACCCTGTCATATTGTGGAATTTCCTTTGAACTTAACAAAGACCAAAAAATAAAATCACTCAGAGCACGGATTTAACATCAAGCTAGCACACTCCAGACGGATGGTGGCTCAAGCAGGTGGTGCCAGTTTTCAGGCCGTTTGGATAAAAAAACAACACAGGGAAACATGCGCACCAAACAGCTTGTTTGTTAAGACCATTTTATGTGACACTAATGCTCTTAACCATTGCCCCAGAAAGAGCAGGCATTTTGTTAGCTCTGGTACAACTGCGGTAATTAAATGGTTTTGTCGAGTGCTCCCAGACGTTGTGGTAATCCAAGTTTTCATTCTGTTTCAGACAAATCTCTTCCATTATCTCGATGAGTTGCTAATACAATTTCTCGGCAATGTGTTATTCCCCCCCCCCCCCAATCCTGTAGCTCTCAGCCCAGCCTCTGATGATAGGATCAGGAGGGCAAGTTACAAATGAATGCTTTGGGCTCAGTTCAGAAATGGGCCAGCCAGATTTTCACAGGGCAATTGCTGGTTGCACTGGATGCATATTATATTAAGCTTTAGTGAAAGGATTTTGACTGCTTGGTGACAGAGGGATTGGAAGACAGACAACTACACAACCCCCCAGTTGGAGTATGGCATTTCACATTAGATTGCACTCCGAAGAGAAACAATAAGAAAGTAGGCCTTCAGGAACAATGGTGTTAGTACTGACATGGTCTGGTCTTATGCTCCAAGCACATTAGAGCTTTGAAAGGGGAGGAAACAGATTGGTGTAATGACTAGCCATCATCAACTTAGTGTGAGGTTGTATAGTGCAGAATGAAGAAAATCATTTCGGCTCAGGGTTAGCAATTTCAAATGGAGTTGAGCATCTTGTTGAACTGAGATAATCTTCCAGTGGCAAGTGGAAAAAGGTTAATCAGGATGATTGTCTGAAAGTTGCTGATCTCTGAGGTAAAACAGGCTTTCACAATTCAGGAGCAAACACCGACTGCTTAGTAGTTAGTGTCTCCTAGGGTTGAAATGAGTATTATTATTCCTATTATTATTTATGTCATAGCACCAGCAATGCACCTGGTACTGTACAATCATAAACTAGGGACAAGTCCCTATCCCCAGAGGTTTATTTTGTATTTTTCGTTTTTAAAAAGAAAACAGATGGAAACAAATGATTATTGTTTGTTTATTCATTCATTCACTTTCATATTTTAATTATTAAAATGAATGGGGATTCATTTGGTTTAGTAATTAATGGGGATGTGTGAAGAGAATGCAGTTCGGATGTTCAGACGTTTTGTCGTTCAGTTCGAAACACGAGTTCGGGTTCAGTTTTTCGGTTTGGCGGAGTTTGGTTTGACCGAACTTGGCCAAACATCCAAAAATAGCGCTATCAATACCAATACCGAAATTGATTTTTTTTTTCAGTATCGGTATCATTTGGCCCTGAAACCAACCCTGGTCTCCACCCCTGGTGCCAGGAAGTCTGCTCCTCAGCTGCCTCCCCCTTCCAGATATGTTTTTCCCGCCCAAAGTCATGTTTTTCTCACCCCCGAACTCATCCGAACTCATCCGAACTTTTCCAAACTGTTCGGCCATTCAAACGTTTGGTTCGGACGTTTGGTTCGGTTGTCCGAACAGGCCGAGTTTGGCCCGAACTCCGAACATCAGAACCACATTCGCACATCACTAGTAATGAAAAAAAGAAAATGAACTGCACACCCCTATGTTTACCACACCCCCTTGCCCTTAGAGGGGGTTCATAACTGGGACATAAGCGGAGGCCTGACAGACACAAAATGGCTTAGCCATTATAAAAAAGAAAGTGTTCCTGGAATTAAGTTTTGATGTTCAGTTAAACATAAGCAACATCCCTTTCACAGGCCCAGGATCCCTGCACTGCTGGCCCATATGTTAAATTAAATAAATCATCAGTGTATTTATATTACCATTTTTACCCCATCCATCTCACAATAAGCGACTCACTGCAGCTTACAAAGTCAACAATCACAGTATAAAATATAAATACAAACAAAAATAAATAACAGTATAAAACAGCACTAAAACTCTGATCATGTGCATAGAAAAACATAGAGATACCCTCAAGTGTATAAAAATACCCTCACCCTGACCCAACAAATCCATCCCAATCTCCTCCCTGTCAAACGCTTGGCAGAAGATCCAGGTCGTGCAGTTTCATTGGAAGGTGAGAAGATTCAGGCTGAGGCAAACCTCCACCAGGAGGGAATTCCAGAGCGACGGTGCAGTCAGTCACCAAGAACGCCCTCCTGCCGGTCCAAACTCTCCGGTAACGTGGGACGTCCAGGTGGGTGCCCCGGATGACCACGCGGGCTGACCAGGGGGTGAGCCGATCACTGAGACCGCTTTTACACGAGGTGCTGAAAGAGCACCTCCAAAGATACGTAGGGAGAGAAACCTGCACAGGGGATGTTTAGATGTTCCCTCGTGCTACCGGAAGTGATGTTTAGGGATGGGCAAACAGAACGCGGTTTGGATGTTAGGTTCGAAACCCAAGTTCGGGTTCGATGGTTCGGTTCAGCCGAGTTCGGTTTAGCCGAACTTGGCCGAACATTCAAAAATAGCGAAACCGAAATGAAATCGAAACCGAAACCTAATTTTTGGCCCTGGAAAGACATCTTTCCTGCCTCCGAACTCATCCGAACTTGTCTGAACACGACCGAACTGTTCGGTAGTTCGAAAGATTGGTTCGGACATTCAGTTCGAACGTCTGAACAGACCGAGTTCGGTCCAAACTCCAAACTTCCGAACTGCGTTCACCAATCCCTAGTGACGTTGCTCCCATTCTGAGCAGACAAGCTTAGGTTTGGAGAAGCAGCATTGTAAAACCGGGGGTGTTGCATCTTCAAACCTACGCTTGTTTTCTGTAGCCACTGCTTAGAATGGGAGCAATGTCACTTCTGGTAGCGCGGGGAAACATCTACCCCCCGCCTCAGTGCAGGTTTCTCTCCCTGTGTATCTTTGGAGGCGCTTTTTCAGTACCTCATGTAAAAGTAGTCTCAGATAAGTAGGGCCTAGGACATGAAGGGCTTTAAAGGTCAACACCAGCAGCTTGAATTGGGCCCAGAAGACAATAGGCAGCCAGTGTAGTGCTTGGAGCACAGGTGTTATGTGTTCCCTGTGGCCTGTCCCAATGAGAAGATGGGTCACCACATTGTACAGTAGCTGCACCTTCTGAACCATCACCATGTGCATCCCCCCACAGAGCGCATTGCGATAGTCTAGCCTCGAGGTGACAAATGCATGTATGATAGTGGCGAGATCGAAGTCCGAGACATATGGACAGAGCCGTTTCATCAGATGTAATTGGCAAAAAGTGCCCCGGGCCACAGCCAACACCTGAGAGTCCAGGCATAGCTGGGAATCCAGGAGCACTCCCAGGGTCCACGCAGATGGAGCCAAAGAAGGACGGACACCCCAAATAATGGGGGAGACCTCCTCACCCAGATCACCGATCCCACCAACTAATATCATTTCTGTCTTATCAGGATTGGGCTTCAATCAGCTCGACCTCATCTAATTCGTCACACTGGCCAAGTACTGAGACAGCAACGAGACAGCAGGGCCTGGGTCAGATGAAAATGACAAATACAGATGGGTGTCATCCGCATGTTGATGACAACGGATCCCCCTCCACCCCCAGCTGCGCACGACCTCCTCAATTGGCTTCATATACATGTTAAACAGGAGAGGGGACAAAATAGAATCCTGTGGGACCACACATGGGAGGCCACCAGCGGATGAAGCACAGTCCCCTAGCATCACCAGCTGAGATCTATCTGCGAGGTAGGAGCGGAACCATTGCAAAATGGCTCCATCCAGCCCCACCATGTCCCGCAGACATGTCACCAACAACTCATGGTTAACGGTATTGAAGGCTGCCGATAGATCCAATAGGACCAACAGGGTTGTACGACCCTTATCCAGTTCCACAATGAGGTCATTGACCAAGGCCACAAGCGCTGTCTCCCCATTGTCGTAACCTGGATGAAAGCCAGACTGCGTGGGATCAAGAAAACCAGTGCCATCCAAATGCTCCTGGAGCTGATGAGCCACTACCCATTCAATAAGCTTCCCAAAAAAGTGAAGGTTAGAGACAGGATGGTAACTAGTTGGGGCATCCACATCACGTAATGACTTTCTGAGAAGGGGCCGAACCACAGACTCCTGAGGCAAACTGATACCCTCTCCTCCAGAAGGGAGGTGTTAATAAACCCCGTGTGAGGGATAGGGGGGAGTTGGTGGTAAAGAGGGGGAAGGGATCAATCTCTCACCACACACCACCTGGGCTTGACACCCTACGGGCTGTACAGTTGTCCCTCAGGATCTTGTGTAGCACTAATACCCCTGTATAGGAGAAGGCCAGATCATCACAGGGAGCAGGAATCAGAAATGCCAAGTCCAGGCTCTCTCGCCACCACCCACCACTCAGGTGCGACACCCACATCAGTCGTTCAGGAATGCAGAGTGCTCTGACAGTGAAGAACAGGGGGAGGGGGAAGGTAGTCCAGGAACACATATAGGCAGGGAGGAATTCGAAGCCACTCGGGATTCCCGGACTGGGGTGGCCTGGGTCTCCAGGAGGGTAGAAGGATCAGTCTAACAAGCACAAACACACACTCTCTACACTCACACAATCACACCTCACGCACTCACCAACCGTTCTCTCTGCACTCTATCACCACGCCTCGAATCTCTGCAATGCTCAAGCATGCAAGGGCCAGTCCTTAACAGCAAGCTGATCACCGGCAAGGTTCCTGGGCACTGGCTACCCCTTTATATGTCCTGGCCTCGTCCTGCTGTGTGCGCGCAGCTGCACCGAGCGCCGCAATGCCGTTGGCCCCACTGGGCTCCGCCTCCGCTGTCCGGGGCCCTGGTCGTGCAGCCGCGTCAGGACGCAAGGCGGGGCCAGATGGTCCTGCCCCATCTGCACTGCCCAGGGGTTCCCGGCTGCCACTGCGGCTGTGCCGGGAGCGTCGGCAGGTGCCCTGCCCCCTTGAAGTACAGCAGCACCACCTGACACCCCGCCAGCACCGGGCCCACTGTCTCCCTAGTAGCTCTTACTAACCAGAATGGGCAAGGATCTAATTCACAAATTGTAGGGATGTGCGAACGTGGTTCAGAAGTTCTGAGTTTGGACCGAACTCAAATAGTTCAGTCCACTGAACTGAACTTTCGAACCGAATTTGAATTTGACCAAACTGTTCGGTCAAATCCGAACCAGTTCGGAAGGACAAAAAAACTGGTTTTGAATGTATGAACTCGGTTTAGAAGTTCAGAATTCGACCGAACTCGAATAGTTCGGTTGACCGAACTGAACTTTCAAACTGAACTCGATTTTTGAAATGAACTAGATTTTCCGAACTCAGTTCTGTTCACACATCCCTATCAAACAGACCCCCAACACATTGACCAAATCGACAGGCATCACCAATTGAAAATCATCCCACAAAACATGACCAGACAGGGCATTCCTAATGTCTTAAATCATTGTTTCAAGTTTACTCAAATTGAATATTCACAGCCTTTCATGAGCTGTTTTTGAGGCTCTCTGGGCCCATAGTTGAAGTACTCTGGGCCCTGGTGGGTCCCTCAACACATAAGAACCTGTGTGGTCCACTGCCTTCACTTGTCTGGATCTGATCCTGCTTAGAGCTTGCTACAGGAGTGCCCCAGAAAGGCGTCAATGCTGGGAAACCACTGAGGAGCTCACTTAGATAAAGGATCTTGGCCTAAGAGCAGGCTTGCATCATTCCGGGTTCTAGATTGACCCCTGCGGTCATCCAAGGGCGCTGTGTTGGAGGTCCCCCGGGTTTCCCGGGGGCTCCCGGTGGGGGTTCGTCTGACCCCGGACCTCCCGACCTTTCGTAGGAACTGTAAAACCTGGCTGTTCCATCAGGTTTTGGGCGAGGGAGAGGGGTAAGGGTGGGTGGGGTATGGGGGAGGGTTGGGGGTTCTTTCCCTGTTTTATGATTATAATGTTTTAATGTGTTTTAAATTGTTTTATACTATACGTATATTTTTATAGTGTTAGCCGCTCTGGGCTGCCTGTGGCGGGAAGAGCGGGATATAAATTTTGTAAAATAAATAAATATAAATAAATACATTCCAGAAGAGGAACGAGTCTGAAGGGGCTGCTGGTAGGATGTCCATTGGTCCTGCTTGATATAGGACAGTCCTGTTTTATGAAGGGGTTGTCCAGGCCACCGTCCTTTATGTGTCTTTGTCCTGTATTTTCCACGTGCTGCCAGTGCTGCCACTTTCTCCTCCCCACCCCCACACCCCGGAGGTCATGACCTCCAGGTGGGACTCGTGGCATCGGCAGCATGTGGACTCGGAGGTGAGTCAGCAGTCCCGGCACTGGCGGTGGTGGAGGGGTCGGGGGGAGAGACTGCTAGGGTTATCATAGCATCCATATTTTCCAGGACATGACCACTTTTTTGACCTCCCCAACCCCATCCGGGGGGATTTTTAAGATATGCATCCATGGCTGAGATTTTGCATCCCCTTCCCCACCCTCCAGCTAGAGCTTGTCGCTCAGCCCTGGAGACTGGAAGAAGGAGCCCTGAGTCAGCTGTGCTCTTCCTTCCTCCCCCCGTGTCCTGTATTCTGGGCATGCACCCTCGCTGCTGGAATGTAGGGACGTAAGCTTTATGGTTTTGTAAGTCAAGATGCTGAGACAATGGTTGTTTTTACATGAGAGCGGCAGGGATGGGGGCGGGGAGGGGGGTCTGTTGTCTGGGCATCGGGCAGGTGCAGGGTGTCCCCACGGGAAGTGTGTGGGGAGCACTTCACACGGGCAGCTCCCGCAATGCTGCCCCGTTCACTCACCAGCCACCCAGTCCCCGCATGGGGCACTCGGACTTTTCAGGCATGCTCCATTTGGGGACTGGGTAACCGGTGCATGGATCCATGGGAGCGTGCCAACTTCAAACAAATGGCTTTCCACGTGAATGGTGGGGGCCATGCATGGAGCTGTCTTGTTTAAAAACACCCAAAGTAGTAAAGTGATCTCTTTTACTGGACCAACTCCAGTTGGTGGCGGTATGGAAGCTTTCGGACCTCAGAGGATTCTTTCTCAGGCATTAGAACTGTTTGGAAATAAATGGGTTTGTTGTACCTCAGATTACCCCAACCAGGATCAAAGGTCGCCAATTAACAAGCCAATGGATGTGGGTACAACACAATTTTATTGAATAGACACATAGCACCTGGACATGGCAATATTACCAGGTAAGAACCCCAGTAACCTAACCTAGGATATCTCACGTGTCCGAGGCCGGGGTCAGAGACGTGAGCTGGTTCAGAGGAGGAGAGGAGGGGGCCCAGGAGACAGCTGGAAAAGAGTCTCTGGATCTTTGAGAGTGATGAAAAGGGTCAAAAAGCCCACGAGGCTCACAAGCACTGAGAGAGAGGTTAGATCCTTGGTATTCTCTTTATAGTTTTGCTCTAGGTGGGCTTTCTTTGGTTGTCAGTTATTACGAATACATGTCGCAGGGTCCCTTCATGACACCATCTTCTTTGAACATGCCAGGCACGGCAATTAGCTGACCATTTGTTGACTTTATCTATATCTTTATCACTTGGAAGATCCTGCCTCTCTCTCGCCTCAGAGCAGAATAGGCCTCTGAATATGTATTAGCAAATTAAAGTTAATTGGCATTTGGGAGTTGTCGACGCACCCCCTCCCCCCAAAGAAGACGAGGACACAGTATATGGGTTTGAACGGCCGCACTCTTTATTATTTAGCCAAAAGGGGGAAGAGGTAACCCTCCCACTTCCCCCTTTGAACTGGGGTCCTATCAATCTCTTATCCCTAACTGTTAACCTTCCCAACAGGAGGTTCCCCTATTGTGCCAGGCGTTGTCCTGTTTGCCTGGTGCCATCCTCTACCGTCTT